>PVIC010005240.1:0-42399 GCA_004025085.1 Thryonomys swinderianus
CATGCACAAGATCATATCATTGTATATGGTTACCAGGATGAACCAGGGACCTTGCGCTTGCTAGGCAGGCGGCAGAACCACTGAGCTAAATCTCCAGCCCTACCTCATCCTTTTTATTTGATATAGGGTCTCCATAAGTCACTGAGTTACTTACAACTTCCTGCTTCATCCCTCCCTGAGTGCCGGGATTACAGGTGAGCACTTCCACACCTGGCTGGAAGTGGATTTTTGTTGTTGTTGTTTTTAGTGTTTTTGAGACAGAATTTCACTTCAGTAATTCAGAATGACCCTGAACTAACTATGTAGCCCAGGCAACCCTCAAACTCACAGCAATCCTCCTGCCCTCTGCCTCCCAAGTGCTGGGATTATAGGCCTGAGCCAACACACCTGGCACTGTGGTATGTGGTACCAGGGATAGAATTTGGGGCCTTGTGTTTGGCAGACAGATACCAGAACCCCTGAGCTAAATCCCCAGCCCAGAAGTGGATATTCTTATCAGTCACCAGAGACAAGGAACTGTACAGAGATGGATCTACACAAACAAAACCATAGGAAGACGTGTACCCCTTCTCTTACTTGCTTTCCCTCCACGTACTGGCTTTCACCGAGACCCCTTTGCCTTGTCATGTCATTGCAATTTATCATTCTATTTTTAAACTGGCAAGTTTTGAGCCCATTAGCTTCTTCAGGTCTTCATGTTTTTAAATAAAGACTCCCATGTGAATGTAGCAACAGTAAACAAAATGCGCATGCTGGCCCAGGGATGTAGTTCAGAGGGAGAGAGAGCACCTGCCTAGCGGGTGTGAGCCCCAGGTTTTCTACCAGCTAGAACAAGAGAAAGCTGAAGGAAGCTCTGCTCCCATGGTTGGAACCTTAAGCCTCAGTGTCCCCCACCCTATGTGTTTGGTTGATCTGTTCCCTAATCATGCATGTTAAACAAGGAGGGCTACTCCCACCGGGGTGACTGGATAGCAGGTTCTACTTCCTGTTTCACACGTCTCATCCTTGAACCCTGTGTGACTTGAAAAGGAAATCTTTCTCCTGAACTCTTAGAGGTACTGTTCGTGAAGAGGGTCAGCAAGACAGTGGCCTTTGGAGTAGTGCTATTGTGTTGAGATAGTGGGCCATGGAAATTATTTAGCTAAGATGTGAATACATTGATTTTCTTTGCCAGCGCAGATGTGGTGTTACCTTCAGAGCATATGTGGATTCTGTGAGCATCCGCTTAAATATTGAGGGGTTCTGAAGATCCCAGAGTCCAAGCCTTCAGGCCCCTGCAGGGAGCCTGGGTGGGCCCTCGGGCCCTATCATTCAGAGCCTCAGTGGCAGCACCACCCACTAGCCAAGGAGTTTAAGAGACCAAAAAAGTGAGTCTAACCTGGCTGACTGTGGTTGCTATGCTTGTCAAAAAGACAAATTTAGTAAAAAAAAGGTAGAAATACTGAGTTGCTGAAGGAAAGAGACCTTGAATCCCTAGGTGGAGTCTTCAGGTCCAAGAGAAGCAGCATGTGAAAGACATGCATGTTCCTAAACACACAGGTGTGCCTATAAGCACTCACCCATAACAACACAAGCAGTTTCACCCTCCTGGACTGTCATTCCCTCACTCACAAACACACATATCCGCCTCACACATACTGTCTGCCTAAAGGGTGGTCAGAGGGGACCTCATGGCTGAATCAAATGTGGGTTAATGTCACTGTTTTGATCACACCAAAGGTCTTGACATTTATTAGAAAGTGAACATAAAATTGGCGTATGGTGCTTTTGGCGGCATGCATTCTCCACTACAGTGGCACTGCTCAGAATTCAAGGCCCCTGCAGCTCCAACAAAGGAACCACACTCCAGAGAGAAGGACGGAGACCTGCAGGCCCCTGTTCTCAGGAAAATCAGCAGCCTCCATGTGCTGCATCTCCAAAGCTCGGCCAGTGTGCTTCCCGTCCGAGTTCAGGAAAGTTCCCACATCGTTGGGCCAACAGTTGTCCAGGGAAGTCCATCTTCCACACAGGTAGCACTGAGTACAGGGGCACACCGAGCACTGTGTTAGAACAAGGTTAGGCTGCCAGGGGTCCTCTGTGCAAATGACCCTGACTTCACCGGGGAGAGTAAGACATGATGGCTATCACAATAAGGCCACTAAACTCACAGCAAGGTGACTTCAGAAGGAAGCTCTCATGGCTACAGGGAAGCAGCTCTTTCCTCTCTGATCCAGGTGCCCCTCTGAGGAGACACCTGCCCTGAGACCATCACAGACACGGTCCTTTCTGGGCTATATAGCATCACTGAGCACAACAGAGCAGAGGAAGGGGCCACAGGTCAAAGTCAGGGACATCATCTCCACACGTGGCTATTACAGGTGACGTTCTTGGATGCCTTTCCTGGCTGGGCTGGGTGCCTCAGGTATCTGAAGTACTAATCAGAAAAGAGGCTGGCAAAGGACTTCCTCAAGCTCCGGATGGTCTCTGCTTTAGCTTCATCCTCATTGGCTGAAGACCGGAAGAAGGAGGACTCAGAGAAGCTGAAGGCATTTGTCAGGGACTGCGACTTGCTTGAAGATAAAAACCAAAAAGAACGTGAGAGGGTGGTGTTCCCAGCGTGCAGGGAGGGACAGCGACACGAGGCTACACACACAGAGCCCCACTCCCACCCCCAGAGGTCAGGGCGACAGGAGAAGCTGAGAGTGGCCGTGCTACTGCCCCCAGATTCCTTCCTTACCTCAGGGCACTGAACAGGGAAGGGTGGGAGCCGTGCAGGAAGCAGGGAGAAGGGAAAGCAGAGAGACAGGAAGGGGAAGAAGGGATGACTCAAAGGCTGCTTCTTTCATTTATTTTTATTTTTCACTTTTCTGCGGTGCCAAGGACAGTACGCAGGGCCTCACCCCACTCGGAGAGTGCTCCCCACTGAGCCACACACCAGCCCTGTTTCTTTACCTAAGGGTTTAAGGGCCCCAAGCTCCAAGTGCTGAGTTGGGGCTTAGCACCTCTCTTCTGGGGACAGGCAGAAGCTAGGCCTGTTCCCACCGTCACAGGGTGGATCCAGCACCAGGAGGCCCTTGCTACAGCCTTGGCTCTGCCCCTCAGCTGACGTCTGATCTTAAGCCATGTGCCTCTCTATGGTCAGCTCTTCATGTGTGACGTGAAGATGTTTGGAAACTCTCCAGCCCCTCGGCCCTTTCCATTCTTTTCCCTTCTCTGATTCGAAGGTCAGTGCCTCCATTGCTTTCCCTGTCCTTAGAGCACACGTAGTCACCCTGCAGCCTTCTTTGGAGAGGCCTTAATGTGAGGTCTGTGGATTCAGGGTGCACAGAGCAAAGAGATGCATATCTGCCCGTGCGAATTAGACAGTTTTCTAATGAAAATCCCAAACCACACCCATTCTGGGCATCTATTTTTCCCTGCAGAGACTAGCAATGATTCAGAGAGAAAAACTGTGAAGGCAAGAGGCGGTGGGGAGGCCAAGCCTGCACTGCAGCAGGGGACACAAGGCCTGGCTTCTCCAGCAGCCTGGCTTGCCTCCTCCTCGACTCCCACAGGTCTTTCTGCCGACGTCTGGCTCCAGCACTCTTCTCTTGGTGCCTCGGGTCTGCCTGCGCTCTCCAGCACTGGCTGCAGCCCAGAAAGGCCCTCCATGGGACCCGTAGTCTCTCCTCCTGAAGTATCGCTGTGGCTGGGGATGAGGCCCAGCGTGCTGGCCTCTAGGAGGGGGACAAACCTCCAGTGTGTAATCAGATGCTAGCTTGATTCAACAGCTTCAGCCCAGAGACAATAAAAAAACCAAAGATCTTCCCTCACACAGGCTAATGTTGGCTATGAGAAGGCAGGAGAGGCCCAAGAGTTGGCATGCAGAAAGTGACTGGTGACAGGCAAGGTGTAAGACGGGCCGTGGCGCAGCTGGGGAGCAGAGGGGCGATGCTCCTCCCACCTCCAGGACTAGAAGACCCAAAGTAAGTAACCGCCCAGAGACTGAATCCCAGCCCTGGGACAGGCATCCAGCCACTCAAACGGTGCCTCTGGGAAAGAAAAGAATGAGTTTCTCCTCTGTGCAGTGATTAGATGGTCTAAGTGGCTCTTCCGAACCTAAACAGCCTCCTCCCCGTTGAAGACTCATTCACAGCCCCACACTGGGAGCACGGCAGGTCACTCCCAGCCCCACGCACCCCAGGCCCCAGCCACTGCTATCCCTGCTGACAGGAGAGCATCTGTTTGGGGATGGGAAGTAGCCAGAGGCCTGTCCAGCTTGGGGGAGCAGGCAGAACTGACAACTGTCTGTGGCCACATGCTATCGTGTCTTCCCCCCTGCAGCCCCATCTCCCAGGATCCTGGCATGTTCCTACACAGGACCGTGTGGAGGGACCCAGGGGACCCGGTGGCTGGGAGTCCAGAGAACACTGCTGGGTGGGCTGCTCTCTGAGCACTGAGCACCCTTTCACTGCACACAGCACCCTCGCACAGAGCTGAAGGTAAAAGTTGAAATGGTGCTAACAACTTCCCCTTCTCCTGGGCAGCCTTGCTGACTGAATAACTTGACCTATGAGTCAGAAGCAGGACAGAATCTATTATTTAATTTTTAGAAGGAAGGAGATGCACGCCACAGAGAAAAGAGGAGGAAAAAAGATGGGAGAGATGGGGTTTAAGACAACAACAATCAAACCTTAAGCTAGGGCAGGACTGATCGAAGGTCCGGGCTCCTGCTATAATGTTACTCCCAAAGAAGAGAGAAGAGAGTGTGTGTTTCTAGCCTAACCTTAGACTTTCAGGTCCCCCTTTCTTCCCCTCCCTGATCAGCCCCAACCATTCCTCTCACCAAAACACCAAAACAACCAAACAAAAAAACCAAACACAAATGGACCCACAGAAACCCACCACAAGTATCTGGAAGAGGGAGGACACCTGCCTGAGGGAGCTTCCTAGCAGCCTGGGCCAGGCAGAGGAGGGCAGGAAAGGGTGGGGAAGCGGTGTTGCTGAAAGTCTCTTACTTGAGCTGAGGGTGAGGCTGGGGCTTCTGCGGAGGCGCGGCCTGGGGCGGCTGGGCCTCTGCCAGCGAGCTGTTGCTGGAGGATGCATCTTCGTGGGTGGTGGCGGGGCCGCCCAGCCGCTGAGGAGCGGAGGAGGAGGAGGAAGAAGAGGAGGAAGAGGAAGGTGGCACTGATGGTCCAGGGGGCAGCCGGCGTGGAGGGAGCACCTTGGCTGGGGGCTGCGTTCCTTGGGGTTGCCCAGGGCCCCCTAGGTTCAGTACAAGAGAAACTTCATAATTTAACCATATCAAAGGCGCCCTTAGAATCTGTGGCCCAAAGGGTGTGGTTAGTTAATTACTAAAAGGATAAGCCCTCTTACCAGAAGCCACCTGAGGCTCCTTGGGCCTCAGAAGAGTCCCTGTCCTTACACATCACCATTTGCTCCTCCTCAGAGACAAAGCGACTGAGTCACCGCACAAGATAGGATGGGGGATCCCACCCTTTCCCCTGGGGTTCCTCGGGTACAAGCCATCCCACTCTGGGGTTTGCTAAAAAGTGTTGTACTCCACAGCAGGAGAGGGCAGTGGCAAGGGCACCATGCTGGAAATCAGAAACCCCCTGAACCAGTCGCCAGTCTCCTCGGGGCTTTGGGATTTGCAACTGTAAACCCGTTAGAGAAGTAAGCCCTAGTCTAGGTTATCACATAGGAGAGAAGTGTTTCAAAGTGCCCTGTGCTTCCTGATCGTCCTTGATGACCACCGACTACCTGTCTCTTTGGAGGGCCTTTCATTAGCTGTGTGCCGCAGTGTCGCCACCATCCACCCCACCTGGGTGTCACAGTAGCTGTAGCTCCCATGACAGGACCAACCCTCCCTTTCTGGGCACTCCTTTGCCTCTCAGGGACATTCTCAGGGGTTCCGCACAATGCCCTTGTCAGTCGGGTGTGTGGTAAGACCCTCCGGTTAGCCAAACCCTATTCTCCCCCAGGGACACTGTGGCCACCACCTGGCCAAGAGCCTGCCTAAGAAACTGGCAATCTGCTCCCCCAGCAAGAAACACAAAACCATCTGGGAGCCTCAAGGCAGAAAAGCCCTCCTCCCACTGGGGGTTGATAGGCAGTCCGCGAGCTACCCCTCTCCTTGCACCTTAGGGAGCTACAGGTGTCTCACTCAGATGTCAAGAGATACCTGGGTGCACACTGACTAATGGAAATGAGGTAGACTGAGCCTTGAGGGCCGATCCTCAGGCTCGGTCCCAGAGTCCACATCCAGAAACTCACCAGGAGTTTGGGGTGTCTTGGACCACACTGTGCCCTCTGGAAAGGCACAATTGTGTGTCTATGCTACCAGGCATCCACGATTAGCAGCCCCTTTTCCCACTTTTATCACCAATGACCAATTAATACCAGGGTTAGTCACACATAAATCAATATATACATAAATACATGGGATTCTGCATGTATAAGAAGTTCTGAGTTCAAGTCAAACAACTGGTGAAAATAACAGATTAGCAGATTATTTCGTGTTAGTAGCTTTTGTCTTTCTCCAAGTTTGACATCATTTAGATTATCAGTGTTTTCTTATAAAAGGAATTTGGATTGATAGCTCAGGATCTTGTACCAGAAATACCAGAAACCTGCGTGCTTTCCCACTTGCACAGAGATACTTGAGTAGCCAGAAACTGTACAACTTAACACTGAAGACAGATATAACTTTTCCTTTATTGCACATTAAGCTGTACAAGAGTCACAAAAGAGAGGTACTTCAGTCACACTTCCAGCAGTGGCTGAGGGTCTCCCAGCTGGATCAGTACAAAAAAATGGGGAACAACATCAGAAAAGAAATGGGTACAAAACACCTGAACAGCAATTCTATACTGTGACATATGTCCCTCAGGCCACAGAGTTGTCCCTTAGCATGCTGCCTGAGGGCACGTGACAGTCAGGTGACACTGTCTGCTTGCTTTTGGCAGTGGGAGTCCTGATCAGTTTCTCCCCTACCTGAGAGGCCTCAGCTGACGCCATCCTAAGCCTGACTGAATTCAGATGGCAACTTTGTAGTCGTGGCTCACAAATGTCACGAAAAAAGCACCTGGATGGACACACTGATAACATGCAGGGAAGCAACACCACTCATTATCAGCTCACCACTGGACAAGAGATTTAAAACAAAAAGTTTTCCTCCATTCTGAGACATGTCACTTCATTCCCTTCCACCATTCATCTGATTGGAAGATACGCAAGGACCCGGAAGTGCAGATGTGCATATGCGGAAGTACTTACAGTAGACTGACCGCCTCACCAGCTGGGGGCGGGGTCCCAGCCAAGACACTCACACACTATGCATTTCTCCATGGCCTCTGAATTTGCCAGCTTCCCAAAGAGGAAAAAGGGCACATCCCCGTGGGTGTGTCACTCATGCCACATGCTACCCACCCTGCCTCAGCCTCAGCCCTGTGGTACTATGTGCGCACACAGAGGAGGGAATGTAAAAGGACAGCCAGAAGCATTTTCCTCTCAAAGGCAAACTGCTGGCATGAACCCCCACAGGCCATGGTGCCAGAGAAGGCCGCCTGATACTGGCCCTGGCCCTGCCTGGAGCCGGCAAGAGGAGGCACTGCCCCTGAGCCCTGGTTTAGTACCTGCCCGCGTGCTGCCTGCTGGAGGAAAGAGAACGGGCTGGTGAGGGTTCCCAGGCCGAAGGCCTCTGTCCAAAACACAACAGACACTACATCTGAGGTGGCTCTTCCCAGAGAGCCCCGTCACCCCCATCACTGGAGGAGCAGAGCAGCAAAGAGAACCTCTGGGCTTCAGCAGGCAGCACACCCTCTCAGGTGCCTGGCATTTCCAATTTACTCTCACGTAATGAGGCCTCAGGAATGCTCAGATGCTTCCAGACTTTCAGCAGCTCCCTGCATGCTAGGCTCAAGATTGCTAAAGAATCATCTCCGTGCAGAGGCCAGGCTCTGGGGCGCACGGAGCAACCCCAGCTCCACAGTGGCGCACAGATGGCCGCTTCTGAAACAGCAACCTGGAAGGAACAACTAAGATCAATACACTGAAACTATTCACGAGTTCACCTGGATATTGCACATTGGCGGCCCCATGGGTTTTTTGTTTTTGTTTGCTAATTAGTTAATAAGGAAAACGAAGGGTACACCGGGAGGTGAAAGACAGAACACATTCCTAGAAGTAGTTTGTTCTTTGTATTTCATCACTAAAAACACGAAAGCCATACAGGCATAGCCTATTCACATAAACTCAAACTGCACCACATTTTAGCAAGTGGAGAAAAAGGTGGATGCCTTCAAGTTCAACAGATAAAGCAATGAGAATTAGACCTTGAAATCTCTGAGAGTTCTATCTATTTACCCGAATCATGCAGAAAGGAAGCGAAGCACAGTTCACTGAAGGTCCCAAGCACACTCATGGAGGTAGGGGTTCACCTGAGCCCGGGAGGAGGGGGGAAGCTGGGTCACATTTTCTGGTTTTTCTTTCTCCCCTGACAATCCTCGTGCTCCTAGCTTACCCCGTGTTATGCAATGCTTTAGAAAACACTATCAAACCACCCAGAAGACAGAGTCACATTGGGCTGGGAGAGGCACGATCCTTTTGTACACTGTTGACACACAGCCCCGGAATCACAGGTTACACAGAGGAACAAGAGCGCGCATTACAAGCACGGACAGGAAGAAGTGAAGAACCTCACAGGCTGACACTGCATAGGAAAACAGTCCAGGCAGCAGTGGGGGTGCTGCGCCGGCCGCAGGACCGCCGCTCCCTCCCGCTCTCCTTCCCTTCCTTGATTTTTGTTTTTGGCTTAAAATTTCTGCTTCGAACACTGAACCAGTGACCATTTAGGAAGCCTGGACCTGCTTTGGCCCTACTGCAATGCCGTTACAGTCGAGAATGTACTGTAAACAACCTTGAGGGGGCGGCCGCTGCGGTGGGGTCTTGCTTGAGTCTGGGTCCTTCAGTGTTCCGCTCTGGAAGACAAAAATGCAAGAGAGAGAAACAAAAGTCTGAGTGAATCCCAAAGAGAAACCCTGTGGCTCCGTGGCTGAGCTGCGGTGGAATCCAGTGGGGTCTGTCACAAGCTTGTGCCCCTCTGTCAGCCTTGGGCTACAGCTGGACGAGGTGGCACCCCGGTGCGCAATGCCTGAGACCCTTCAACCCCCCCCTCATTCACTCTTTCAGGCTTGCTTTGCCTAGAAGTTTTGAGTCTTCCAACTCTACCTAATGTCCACCTAACGTCCAGGTCCTGTGTGCATTTATAGGGTTGGCATCAGCTCTGGAGACAGAGCCGGGGGCAGGGAAGCAGTGGCTGGACCCAGTGACCATGTGATACAAAGCTCATTTCTAACCTCCAGTGAGCGAGATGGGGTCAGTTCTGGGCTGGGAACCCCGCAGAGAGGGGAGAAAAAGAGGACAGCAATGTGTTTCCCAGAATCGTCCTCACCCAGAAGGAAGGAACAAGATGTTAACGTCTATAAAGTGCTCAAAGCCAAGCCGTTTTCCCTGTCAAACACCATCATTACATTTGCCCGAGAACATGGATCCAGACCCCTGCTTCCTCTCCTCTCAGAAGCCTCTCTGGGAATCTGCCTCCACTTGGACAGAATAAAGCTACACATGCCTTGGTTTGTCTCCCATTTGTGTTAAAGGCAGAGTTGACTTGGATCTTGACTTCAGCAAAGGGAAACAGTCTACGGAGCCAGAAGCCTGTGGAGTGTGTGGACGGTGAGGCCACAGAGGGGCTTCGAGGGCGGGCTGTGGAGCGTGCCCTGCTTCCCCTCCCAGTGACACCCTCCCACATTCCCACTGAATGCTGCCTCTCCTCCGGTCCTCATTTTCCCTGGGCTTTGACTCTGGCCACCTCTCTTCCCTCCTGCCTGTTATGGCCTGTTTTCAGCCCACTACCAAAAGTAGAAGTGCTATTCTCTGCTGTTTCACAGTCTCTTGATAATAGCGATTTTTCAAACTATTCCATAACATCAGAAACTGCCCCCTGTAAACCCCAGCCACTTGCGAATCACAGCCAAAAAACAACAATCCCTTCCTTTCTCTCAAGCACTGTCATGGGACCTGTGAGATGGGCCCTGGGCCTGGACTCTGTAGTACCTCCCGTGAGCCAGCTGGGGACCACTCTGCCCAGCAGCCATCAAGGTGCCGCAGTTGCTCCTTGACACGTAAGATTCACCAGCTTCTGTACCAACCTAGACCAGCCTCTATCATTCCCTGCTTGACTAGAACAGACTTATTCTTTCTACTCCTCTTTCCAATCTGTCTTGTCCATGGCCACCTATTATCCTCCTAAGCCCTTTCCCTGACTATGCTACTTCTCTAGGTACATTAGAGCTAATACTGAGTGCTTCCTGTGTGCCAGCCAATAGGGGGCCACTTTTATATAGTATCTTTCTCCTACTTCACAGTGGCTTTATGGAGTAGATACTGTTTTTTCACCATCCTTGGTTGCTTCAGCACACCTGGAATTGACCTTCCCAGCTTTCTCTAATCTTTATATCCTAAACATACCTGCTCCTTCCTGTCCTGACCTTAGTGTTCATTTTCTAGTCTAGAGCACACCATCTGTGTCATGACTTCTCACTGGGACAAATGCTCAGATACAGGATAGCAAAAGACATAGAGCTTGTGGAGCCAAAACAATGGCTCTTTGCAGTGCTCTGCCCCAGAGCCTGTCCGCATTGCAGAGAGGGCAGCCAATGCATGGATGCAGCTGCTGGCCAGAAATAGCTAATAATGCTGCCCTCTGAGGACTGGTGTTTCGGAAAGGGGTATGGGAGGCTTCACAGCAAGACAGCAGAGCTGGGGCCAAAGCTCCAGACAGGCAGGATTTCATACACAGGGAGAACTCCTCAAGGTAAAAGCAGGGTCACTAGCTATTTGGGAGGTAGGTGTATTTTTGCAGTTTAGAGAGTTACCTGATAAAGATATTATAGAGCATAATCCTCCACTAAATATAAGGTCGATAAAATGAACATGGAGGCTCCTCCTAACCCTGAGAACCTAGGATTCCTGGGAAGAAAACCTCGAAGGGCTTTCATAGAAGAGCTTGGGAACTCCAGGTTCCACTCACAGTGGTGGTTCCACCACACAGGCTGGGCCTGGCTCTCCTCAGTCCTGGAACTACATGTATAAGATACTCAAAGGACAGGAGGCCAAATCTGCCTTACCCAAAGCTCTGAGTCGGATCCTGGGAATGTCCTTGGCCCAGGACACAATGGCGCCCAGAGAGCTTCTCCTCTCCTGACTCCACTGAGGTTGTAGACTGAAGACTTCTCAGGGATATTCGAGGCCTAGAGGACAACCCCCAAGGACTGTCCCTTGCCAAACTGAGACGCTTTGGCTCCTCCAACAAGCCTGCTAGGAGTCTGCTGCAAGCTGAGGCTTAGTCCCTGCGGGTTTGGCTACCATGGGATCCGTCTCCAGTCACCACGAGGCTTCTGGGATGTTGAATTCCACACAAGTCTGGCCACTCAGGCGTCACTGCCAAAGTCTGGCCTGTAGCCAGCCTGGGGCAGAAGCCCACGGTCAGACTGAGCAGCATTTTCTCTCAGGAAGTGAGGCTGACTCAAACAGGTAAGAATGTGAAGTCCAGGGCTTGTGACCAGCTATACACAAAAATGAAGGAGGAAATGGCTTTATAAGTGTAAGAAAAAAAAACCGAACAACCTGGACTTCTAGGCTGACTGCAAGCTCAGAGTTTGTGATCCTGCTGCCAAAACCTGATGTGGTTGGGGGTACCCCAGTGTCTCAGGGAGGTTCTCTGCCTTTGCAGCTGAGCAGTCCTTACAAGAAAGCACGGTTAGCACTTCCAGTTATGCCTCTTACAGCACACACTAACAGAATAAAATGTGTCTCTCAAGCAGATCAGAAGGCGTGAAGTCTGAAAACAAGAATCTTTCCCCATGTGGCACTGGGCAGATTACTTAACCTCTGAGTCTCAGCTTCCAAAACGCACAGACTGTAAGGACAAAATGCAGTGACTGTGGGAGCACCTAAGTCTGCAGAGACTAAAGACGAGAATCTGTATCCCAGCAAGGGCTGGACTTGAGAGCAGGGAGCTTCTTGGCCTGAGAGGTGCTAAGCAGCACCTGGACAGCTTGTGGAGATGCTGTGGAGAGGTTAGGATAGTTACAGGCAGATGACTTTCACAGGCTCTGTGGCTCTGGGCGTCCATGAATTCCATCTTTCAGTTCTTTGGGTGTCTGAGATGCGAGAAGAGATAAATCCTTCTCAATAACAGTCTTGAGCCCAGCAAGACCCCAGGGCTGCTGGTCCTGACGGTGATGTCACAGGCAAAGGTGTTGGGGGCCTGTTAAGGAGAGCAGGCTCTGCCCTCCATGGAAGCCAATGAGGTTGGTATTCTGCTGTGCAGAATCCTCAGGGCTTGGCTGATCAGAGAAGCCAGGTTCCAGGAGAGAGATGGTGAAACTCCTAAAACTCCCACGGTCAAGGGAGGAGAGCAACTCTGTTCCTTATACAGGGCCACACATGCTGTGTTCTCTCCATTTACCTTCCCCTGTGCTGCAGGGTGGGGATTCAAATGGGCTGGATTAAGCAGAACTCCTGGCCTGGGGTCGAGAAGACTGAGCTCACCTCCTGGCAGCCACATGACTTTGGGCAAACCACCTGCACTCTCTTTGCAGACAGGTAAGCAAAGACAGAACTGCTAGCCCAAGCCACGTCACACAGGGCTGCGAGCCGTAAAATAATGAATGTGCTTTATAAACTGTAAAGCGTTAGGTAAAGCAGTGAAGAAGTGAGCATCAGTACTATTACTTAATAGCAAATATCATTCTGGAGGACTGAAATTATGACGTTAGAATGGCACACATCAGTGAGGAGATATTGCTGGGTAGCTTTCTGTTATCTGGTGTGTGGTGGTTTCATGGGCAAAGGGTTCTAGGCTGGGCTATACCATGCCCTGTGCATATCACTGACATAGCCCAGCAAGGCCCCGGCAGATGCAGCAAAGCCAGTTTAGAGAAAGTAAATATTAGCTCTTGAAGTGACTGGGAAGGAAGTCACTGGCCTGGAGAGAAACCAAGCCCATGAAGAAAGGTCTCTGGGTCTTTGTCAAAGGCACCTTTAATTTGCCATCCTGTGGCTTTTAGCAGACAAGGAGAGAGACAGGAGATCCTATCTGAAATCCCAGCAGGATGGAAGGCTGAGGAAGGAAAGACATTGAGTGACTCAACTCTTGAGGGCTGTTGGCCTGAGACCAGCTGCCCCCACCAAGGAGGAAGGTCTGTGCTTGCTCAGCACATCTTAGGCAGGAAATTAGGAAAGGGTCCCAGGGTCTGGCCCCAGGATAGGGGCCAGGCCAAGCTCCTTGCCGGACACGCCGCAGAACTATTCTGATCAGCTCCCCCAGGCCCCGCTCTCCCGGTCTAGGACCCCAGGGAGAATGAAGCAGCAGGAAGGAATGTGGTCAGGAGGTTGTAGGTTTACTCAGAGCAAAGGGGACAGTGTGTTTTTGGCACCTTGGGACCTTTCCAGGCTCACCCGTGCAGTTACCAGTGCCACCTTCCTTCCTCAGAAGGGATATAAAAGGTGTCCAGGGGTGAGCTGCTCCTCCTTCCTTCCTGAGGACAGAGCTCTGCTCCTGAATCCGGGCTCTCCCACAACCCAAGGACACCAGAAGTGTCCCAGAGGGGCAATCCACAAGTCCCATGGGGGCATGAGGGTCTGGTCACCCTAGGTCAGAATGTCAGCTTCAAGTGATTAAAGATGTCCCTGAAAGTTAAGACGGTCCCAAAATAGTCCATTTCTCTGAATAGTCTGTTAAGGGATCTGGTGACTAGTGGCTTTATCTGAACCTGCCCCAAATCTCCTCAGATTCTCAGCTCACATTCACTGGGGAACCAATTCTCTAAAGCCAGTCCTACTGTGGGAAGCAGGAAGGCCTTTTGTTTGTCCTAAATTTACCTCTTCCAAGCTTGAGTGCAGCCGAGTTCCATGTTTGGGATCTTAGGGACGGCAGCATCCCTTCCCTGAGAGCACGGCCCAGTGGGCTCCACTTCCCAGAGCAGAACAGTCTGTTCTCTATCTTGGTCTCCTAGCACTTGAGGCCACAGCTTATAGAGCCTTCCTGGCTGCCAAAAGCTGGCTGGCAATGTGCAAAGTCGCTCTTAGGGCCAGGCCAGACAGAGGCCGGGGCGGATGTCCCGCCAGAGCCACAGGCGCTCTCGTCACGGCTGTCCCAGTTCCTCTGGCTGAGCAGCCTGGATTACGCTTCCTCAGTCTGCAGGGAGATTTTTCAAAGTCACCTGCTCCCTCAGTCCCAGCTCCAGCCCACCGTCCTCCTGGGCCTGCCTGAACCTCAGCAGGATGTGACAGCCACACGCCACTGCCCAGAGCTGCCGTTTCCTCTCAGTTGTGTTCACAAGTTAACTGCCTGTCCTGCATCAAAACCTGTTTTCCAGCCAATTTGCCTTTGGAAGCGTTTCTAACCAGTGACGGCATCAGAGCTGAAGTGCTGAGTCACAGGCTCCTTGCAAGGAGTGCCTCCTCCACTCTCCAGGTCTCCCTCTTCTGAGCACACTCTGCTTGGAGGTAAGGGTTTGTCCTTATGAGATTGTGACTCCAGACTGAAAATGACATTCCTGGTATGGTTTGATTGGCTGGGGGACAAAACAGAAATAGAAGCTCATCTTCGCCCTGGCAGCAGATGTGTATTAAGCTTCCAAAGGCTGAGTTAGAATCACCCCCACGTGTCTACCTCACAAGCCAAACAGGAAGCCAGCTCTGTGCCATAACTGAGGAGCACCAAAGGACCAGGGCCTGCTTACTCATTGGTGTCTCAGATTCCTGCATTAGCCATTCAGCCTTTGGCGCTGGAAGATGTCACAGGGAAACGAAAGAGAGGGACCACTGTCACGAGGAGTGGAAGAGAGGACCGGGACATCACCCCACCCCCCCGCCCCGGATGGCACAACGTGGTCCGCAGCTCTCTCCTTTCCTCCTGGAACACGTGGAGCAGCCCCTACCTCTCCAGGGCCCCGGGGTGACAGATCAGAGCTCTGCAAATGTGTGGAGGGGCTTCATGGGCTCAAACAGCCTAGAGCCTGGAGGCTTTGGCCACCTCTGACCACCAGGTGTCACTGCCACCCTGAGAACAGTGTCTTTACTTGTGAAGAGGGTGAGTTGTCTGGGCAGCCCTGGGCTGGGAGTCCCACTAGGCTGAAGCCAGAGCTTCCATGAGCTGAATCGGGCTATGCCACACCAGTGCTGACTTTCTCGGACAGGGCCAGTCCTTCTAACAGGGTGCCTGATCCTTGGAAGTGTGCACTGCAGTCAGGGGCGTGTTTTCCATAGTGAACCAGCTGGGGGCTGGCGGAGGCCAAGGGGAGGTGTGCACTCTCTGCGCCATCTTCACCTTCCCTGTCCGCTGGTGCACTTCAGGGCCTTTCTGTGGCCACAGAAATGAACAGCCTGGTGGAGGAGTGCAGGTGAGGCCAGAGGGAGAGGGAGGCCAGCAACTGGGCTCTTCTGCAGCCCCAGCCAGAGGCGCTTGACTTCGAGGAATGTTGCCAAGGCGGTGTCACTGTCCAGGGCCTGCCTGGCACTCAGAACCCAGACTGAGCCCATAACATGCCCAGTTCACCTCCCTGCTATCCGAGCACCAGGTCTCCACAGGCTCCTGACAGGAATCCCAAACAGGCTGACCTAGCAGTTAAACGCAGGGTGGGGGTTGGTGTGGTTTGCCTCAAGAGAAGGAGCATCTTTACCCTGTCTTTTGTAGAGAACAACCACCAGAAGGGAGCAATCTACCATTAGTAACAGAAGGCAAACACTTAGGTTTGTGGTTGCCATTTACATACTCAAGACAACTGGCCACACATGGACAAACCACTCTCTACCAACCTTCCCTGACCCCCAGCACTGGAGCTTGAACCCAAGGCCATCTCCCTGAGCTATAACCACCACACCCCCCTTTTTTGGAAACAGGGTCTCACTGAGTCACTATACTGCCTAGGCTAGGCTTGAAATTGTGGTTCTCCTGCCTCAGCCTCCCAAGTACTGGGATTATAGGCATGGGCCACCCTCCTTAGACATGGGGGTACATGACTGACCTTGCATGTGATGGTAGTCCCATGAGATTATACTGCCCAGTGACTACACAGCCTTTAGTTCGCCCAAGTACACTCTTCAGCATGCAAGTACCTGAGACTGCAGTTAGGTGACTCAGGACTGTATTCAGTGGCTGCTAGGTGCTAGATACTTTGTCACTGGTGGACAAATCCTGATTCTTGAGGAGCTTATATTCTAGTAGAAGTGGCAAAGAAACAAACACACAATGATACTCTTAGCAGAAAATTAAAGGGAAAGGTGACAGTGAGTCAGTGACAACTTTGGGCTGGCAGAGGAGCGTCTGGAGAGAGGAGTCAGCCCATGCAGAGGCTCTTCCCTCACCGGTGTGACTAGGGTGCCTGAATGAGAGAAGGGTAGGACAAGGGCAAAGGGCACACAGGGCCTGCAGGAAAACTGGCTACTCTGCTTGGGGAAAACAGGGTGAGGGGAGGGACAGTGCTTAAGGGAATAAAACTCGACTTCTACCTCCACCCTGTTAGATTCAGGACAACCTTTAGGTAGGTCAGGAGAGGTATCAAGCCGTGTCAGATGTGTCAATCTGGGATTCAAGAGAGTAGTGACAGGGCAGCCGGGATCACCAAGGAGCACGCACTGACTCCATTCTGAGCACTGACACTCAGGTTCAGCAGAAGTGGAGAGGTTCGTAAAGAAGGCCAAGAAGAAGCCAATGGGGCAGAATGAAAATTAGGCCAGAGTGGCCATAGGGTCAGAGCAGAGAAGGGGGCAAACTCCACCAAAAGCTATTGCAAAGGCTGCAGAGTCAGAATGGAAGTGACCACCAGATTTGGGAGATGGAGCAACTTGAGTGGGACCGGAGGTAAACTGGGTGGTAATGGGGATATAGTGGTGACAACTCAAGAAGACTCCCTGGGAAGGGGAGCAGGAAAACAGGATGGTGGCTGGAAGCATGTGGGGCCTATGGGATGGGTTTTGATTTTCCAGTGGAAGATGTTTCTCTGTGGATGTGATCATCTTGTGGAAAAGAAGAAACTGACGATGCCAGAGAGGGGATACCTGGAAGCAAGAAGGAGGGGCCTCCAGCTCCCAGGAGGGGCATGGGCCTCAGAAGCAGCTTCTTCAGGTGAAGATGCAAGGTACTGGGGAGTGTGGCCACAGAGGAAGAAGGCACTCACAGCCAGACTCCCCCAACCATAACCAGCATGCCATTAGCAGGTGCAAATGGGACCAGCAGGCATGGCCTCAAGCCCAAGTCACAACATTTTACCAAGTGTGACAAAATGTTGGGTCCCTTCTGTCTTCTGGCCACCCTGGGGTCAAGGCACAGGCTTAGGAGGAAGCTGACAGGGGACACAAGAAGACCTTGTTCTATGACCTGTGAATTCAGTCACATTTTCTGTTTAGAATGTAAACAACTTCTAGGCAGAAATTCTTATCTATAAAGTGCTAAGGCCATTAGCTAATTTAAACACACGCTGTAGACTAGGGCTGTGTTAGGCATGGGCTGAGAGTATCTGGAAACATTTGCTCTGTGAATTTAATCGTGTGTGCAGGAAAGAATCTGGCCTTGTCCTAGGAGAGGTCTGGCCTTTGTGCCAGGCTCCTAGAAAGAAACCTCTAAACTTCTAAAATGTCCTGAGTGATAAGAGCACGGCAGGTTCTTTAGGCCACAGAGTATGGGCTGACCCCCAGAGAGAACAAGACAGTCAGCTGACTTTACCTTAACACTTTCCCACTTCATGGGAGATGCCCAGGCCGGCAGCTCTCCGCTGCAAACGTCACAGGTTCATGCCAGGAAGGTAACACAGCTGAAGACAGGCATACCTGGCCCTGAGCTCGGCCAGACTCTGGCCTGAGAGGTTCGTTCTGACTTAGTTTTGCCCTGTATCCTCTCCCTGCAACCCGCTGGAGCTTTCAGAGAGCTCTGAGTTCTTCCAGAAAACTGTGGGTCCCAAGGTGGTGACATCAATGAGAGCCGTCCCACCCAAGAGGGGCAATGCTAAACTGTAATCCCAGCTGCACAGGAGGCCGAGGCAGAAGAAGCACAGGTCAGGGGCCAGTCTGGGCAACTTACCGAGACCATCTCAAAACAGAAAGTAATAAAGGCTGAGAAGGTAGCTCAGAGGTGGAGCCCCTGTGGGTTCAATCCCTACTATAAGGAAAAAAGAAAGACTAGGGAGGGCAGTTCTTATGGGGGATGGAACCGTCACACTGCAGACAGGCTCACTCTGGGCATTAATGACCTGAAAACTAAAAGGCACCTAGGATCACCTCATTCAGCCCCATTTCCCAGGTGAGAGAACACAGGTCTAGAGACAGGAAGAAGTTTGTCCAAGGCCAGGAAACATTATAGCAGGGTAAGAATAGCCCTTGAGTATGCCAACCCCACGAGGTACGCTCTTTATGGAACCCTGCCAGTTTTTGAATGTGAAGTGGAACAGAAAAGAACGTACCCTGGAGTCACACTGACATCCCTGCTAGCAATTTCTGCAAGAGCTGATATATTTAGGGAAGCTTATTCCTTT
The DNA here is from genome assembly GCA_004025085.1 of Thryonomys swinderianus. Taxonomy (NCBI): domain Eukaryota; kingdom Metazoa; phylum Chordata; class Mammalia; order Rodentia; family Thryonomyidae; genus Thryonomys; species Thryonomys swinderianus. The sequence continues at coordinate 18,555 of PVIC010005240.1, forward strand.
CTATACTTTTTGCCTGAACTTTGGCAGATTACATATTTCTCTTAAAAATGTTTAAACTTCAATATTTACTGGGTGTAACATAATGGATACTGGAGCTTGGGTATGTTTTGAGCTTGCCTCCCGCCTCCGTTCATGTGTGAAATTCTGCCTCCATGAAGAGGGGTTCGGAGGGTGGCAACTTCCTCTTTCTCGGTGTTTTGAGGTGGAGACTGCGTGATTAGGTTGGGATCAGGCCACCTGGTTGAAGACCCAGGACTGAGTCCCGGTGGCTACATAGAGACCAGAGGACATAAGAACACCTGCACACTGCCTTTCTCCTGCTCGGGGGTGCTCTGCGCCACCCTGAGACTCTCCCAGAGAGGCCATCACCAGACTTGGATCTGCACTACTGTGAGATTGTTTCTTTAGCCTACCTCAGGTACTCATCATAATACTGAGCTGATTTAGGGGCTTGTACCAGAGAACAGCTTCTGCGGGGCTAAATGTCTCTTTGCTGTGGAAATGTCATGCTTTCTGGGAAGTTCAGTGCTTCTGAGGCCACCACCGTTGGCCTGACACATTTTCCACGGGCAGCTGTGTGACTCCATGGTGAGGATCATGCAGATGTGGATTGCCAAGTCTACACGCCACTCCTCCTCTGAAGCAGGGACAAGCAGTAAACTGTCACTCACCCTCTAGAGAGGGGACAAGCTGTAATCTGGTTAACAGGTCTATTCTAATTATCCACTGAGCCATGTTGTGGGCTACAAGACAGGCCTATGTTCCAATATCTCAATTTTATCATTTTACCAAATCTAACCATAGACCTGATTTTTTTTTTTAACAAAATTTTTTTTCTTGTCCCCCTCCCTCTTCCATACTCCCTGGCAGTAAGGACTAAATTAGGGTTTTGTGCATTCTAAATCCAAGTACAAGCTCTACAACTGAGCAACACCCTACAGAGTCCAAGACCAGAGACCCCTTCTGACCCTTGGTCAGAGGACAAAACTGTGCGAGTCACTCAGGGTGCACAGTGCTCACAAGGGCAAATATATGATGACACTCTGCTGTACGAGACCACTCTTAACCGGGTACCCAGGAAGAGCCAGCATTGCTATCGATTGGCCCAGAAGTTCCACTTCTCCAACATCAGTGAGGATGGACATATTGTGCTCTACTCAGAGACATGCTCTGAGCACACAAGATATTTAGACATCATCTTATACAAGTGGGGAAACTGAGATCCAGAGAGGAAAGTGACTTTCCAGTTGTCACACATTTTATTGGTCAGTTTTGGAAAGGAATATGCCTTAACTTTGTTTTTTGTTTTGTTTTGCTTTGGTATTTTTCGGTACCAGGGATCGAACTTGGCCCCTTGTGCATCGAAGGTTGGCGGGGTACCACTTGAGGTAAATCTCCAGCCCTCTGTTTCCAGGTTTTTAAAAACATAATACAGAACATGGACTAGAATGCCAGGACTCCTTGCCTTGATGATTCAGGCTCACTATTGTGAATATCAACAATATTTCTATGCTATGATTCTAAAGTCTCATATCATTTGCTTCTTTCCTGAGTAGTCCAGACTATTTTCTATTGTGTCTTCTCCCATTCAGTATGGGGCTGTAGCCTTTTTGTTCTTACTAGAGCATTTCGAAAGCTCAACCTCTTTTCCTTCTTTTTCCTTCTTTTGCTTCTGAGTCAGTATAATGTCCGGGTGCGGTGTGATTATGTTAAAGTGTTCATCTTCCAAAAAGAGAGAAATAATCTCCAAACACAGGGTTATAGGGATCCAAGCCCACACTCTGCTCACTTACATAATAATAACAGTTAACCCTTACAGAGTGCCTAATTTTGTGCTATGTCATATTTTAGGTTCTTCATTTCTTTTCCTAAGAAAATAACCCTAAGAAATAGGGGCTGGGGGGGAGTAAGGACCTTGACCACTGACACAAAGCCAACATATGCAAGGTTTAGAATTCAAATTGGGTAGTTTTCATTTCAAAGCCAACATTCTGAATCATTATTCTATTCTACTTCCCAAACTATTTGAAGTTGGTTTTTGAAGGAAAGATTTCTGACAGAGTTCTGACTTTATGAGTGATAAAACCTGAGTTCCAAAATGGGTTAGTCCCCCTACCCTGGTGAGACAGCTATTTAGGAAAAGGAAAAAAGCTAGAGTAGGACTCAGTTCTTTGATTCCTTATTCTGAATTCTTACCACTTCATTATAGAAAAGTCCAGAGGAGAGAAGAGGATAGGATATTTTTGAAAACTGACGTGTCTCTTTCATGGATACTCAGTCCATGCTCTGTCCCTCTTTCTCTGGCCCATTCTAGAGCCACAGGGCCTCATGGTCCATAAAACCTCCAGCTGGTTTGTCCAGCCAACCTGTACCTGGGATGCAATCACTGGGATATGACTGGCCCCCAGTTATGTATCACATCGACTGAAGAAGAACATCTCCTCTTCCTTAGGAGGAAAAACAGATTTTTCATTTAAGTTTTGCTTGGGACTTTCTCTCATAATGAGAGACCTGACTGTCCCATTTTTACAGATCAGAGACTTCTCAGAAAGATCCTCATTCTTTACACATGTGTTGTGAACTGGTAGTGAGGGCTCTGGCCCCGCCCTTCCTCAGAGACCTCCTTGTTTAAAAATAGCAAGTCCCCAGGAGATAACCAGGCCTCCAGAGGGACAGAGGGGAGAGAAGGAAGAGGAAGAGGCTTCTGAGATCCCATCGAGGCTTTCGGACCTCTGACCTCTACATGTCCTAGGGCTTCCTCTGCTTCACGGCAACAGCTCCTGGCTTTTGGGGTCTCTCTGCAGTGGCTTACCTGGGGCTGCTGGGTGGTCAAAGGTCTCTGAGGAGACAACACTGGAGTCCTGGACAGCAGCTGGTTCATCTTGCTAACGACCAGCTCAGTGATGAGCTGTCTGTCCTCTGCTTGGTGTTCCCCAATCAGTGGCATGCTACAGTCCATGACCTGGTGGAAGATGTGACCGAGGTCAGGAAGGGGCCTAGAAACATGAAAGGCCTGGCATTTCTAATTGGGTGCAACTTAAGCCAGCAAAGAGAGATAGGTGTTGAAGCAAGTATATTTGTCTTAAATCTGGGAGCAATTTCCTTGGCAGAAATTGGACCTTTATCTTTCCCTCCAGTAAACCCTGGCCTTGGGACACTTCCCTTTAACCTCCACCCAGGCCAGGGCTCAGTGAGATGGAGCCTGCTGGCTGAAGATAGTGGAAAGTGGCAGAGGGTGAGGAGAGAGGACATCTGAGGCCTCAAAGTAGCAGATGGAAGAGCAGGAAAACATGAAGGGCATTCCCTTAAGTCTCTGAGGACAGCAGTAGTTTTCATCCTGTCACAAACTGGCACTTTCTCTGTGTCCCCAACATACTCTGCTCACTGAATGACTTCGCTTTTGCCTTTGTTCCTGACTTGGGTAGCCTCCCTTGTTTGCCACGAATCTTTTTCTTCCTGTGTCTTGTAATCCAGATCAATAATTTTCTCCTTTAGGAAATTACTTACTTGGGCTCAAACTCTCTCATTTCTGGAGGAGAAATCTGAGCCCCCCCTTGGAGTGGGGAGGGGTGGCCTCCCAGAAGGTTGCATGCTAAGCAGGCCCCAGGGCAGATTCTATAACTAAACCTACCTTGAGCTCCTCACACTAGTATTCTGGAAGCACCACCAACTCCTGGCAAGGACCTGTGCCAGATGCCAATAAAACTGGGCAGCAGTATGTGAGGAACTTACACACAGCTATGGGATTTCCCTCCAATACAGGAAAAAGGAGTCAACAGAGTTGTGGGACAATTGGGCTGAGTAAAGTGTCCCCCAAGACTCTGCGAGATGCTGAGAATCTCTTACATTCAGAGTCTAGGTCGAGACACTCATTTATCCTATGGCCCCAAACACATGCTCATGACATTAGGCCTCCATTTTCTCATTTGTAAATAACAGGATGAACCAACTGACCTGAAGGCAGCTCTTTCAGATGAGGAATGTGAAAATCCCAGCAGATTTGAAGAGGAATGCAATGGGGGAGAACCCCAGGAACCCAGATCTGGCATCAGTTACCCATAGGCTGGCTAGCTGAGCAAGCTGAAACAATAGCATTTCTTCCCACTGGTATAGGGACCTTGCTATGCCAACCTGCCACCTGTGACCTTCCCATAATTCGGGAGACTCTTAACTAAATGCTGTCTGGGCTGCCCACAAAGTTTTCCAGCCAAGCGTGTGGCCTAAAGCCCTGAGTGCTCTTTCTTACTGAGATACTCTGTGGGCCAGACTTACCTCAAAAATGTAGTCTTTCCCATCTTTGCCATGTACAGCTTTGACAGCACAGATATCAAGGCCACCAAACATCTCAGAGCAGGTATCCACCCACAGCTTGTACCTGATGGGGATGGAAAGTGTCCTGAGGTGAGAGCATTAGCTCACTGCAGATGTACCAATCAGGCTGTCTTTTTGCCTCCCCTTCTTCACCCCAGCCCGGCCCCATCAAGCACAGTCCTTTACTTATAATCATAATAATGGTCGCTTTCTGCTTTCCTATCCATCTTTCCAAGCCCAAGCAGGTCTCTCGTCCTCTAGGAGGCCTTCCTTGGCTATCCCAGCCGACACTGCTTCCTCTTTCCTGGGGCTTCTGCAGTTGGCGCAGTCTTTATCTCTACAGCTGAGCATATGAGTGGGCCCTGCACTCTGGTTAGCTGGCTGCCAGGGCCTTTATGTCTTCTGCATCCTGTCTGCACAGAGGTTGCCCTGGGCAGGCTCATTTCTTGAATCTTTCACAGCGTGGCCACCCACTCCTTGGGATTCGGACACCTCCCACTCACCTGTCTGACATGGCAATCTGCTCCAGCATTGCAGAGCCAGTGTTCGTCTTCCAGTTCCCTGAGATTGATGTCCTCCTGCAAGAAGGTCCACCGGGGCAGGAAAGGCCATGAGCCAAACCAGCAAAAGCACATGCAGCCTTCCAGAATGCAGCTCATGCCCTCGCACCAACAGGTTCCCACTGGAGAGGTGTCTTTTGAGCCTGGGGCGCACTACCTCTGTCAACCCTTCCGGGAAGCCCTCTTCTCTCTACAAGGCCTAGCTCAAGAAGGTCTGGCTCAATGGAGCTTGTCCCAATCCTCAACCCGATGAGCTCTTGCTCTGTTTTGGACTTCACCTATACCTCAGTGACAACCTTACCTCTACTTTTTACTTTAGTTGTTGGAGCTGAAGCTTAAGCCAAGACTGCCCACAGCTATGGAAAACACCTGGGTATACACTGTGTCTTGTACCTCCAGCAGCATACTTGCTCAGCATCTGGGCCCACTCAATATGTGCAAACTGAACCCACTCCTGGGAACCCCTCTTCCTGGGGAGTCCTGCAGTGTCCTGTAAGTCTGGCCCAGTGCCTTCCTTTCTGGCACACACTGTCATCCAGCAGGCTACTTCTGAGGCCCACTGAAGATCAGCAGTGTGATCCAGAAGTCAGTAAACCTCCCTGGCTGCCTCATCCATCAAACAGAGCTGACAGCACCAAGCCACCAGCCTCTGCTGTGCTCACTGCACCCTCTGCCCATGAGCATGTGCTACATCAATTAGTTTGGGCCCAATTAGGAGGCAGATGACCAGGCTTCCGGCTCTCAGTTTTCTCCTGACAGCCTGGCTGACCATGGGAAGTCACTTCACCTCTCCGAGCTGCTCTTATCTGTAAACTCAGGATTGCAGTTTGGTACTCAGTGGCCAACTGCTACAAGTTTAAGTAAACTGTAAAGCACTAATAACAGAACCCTTAAATTCTTAGTCTCCACCTAGACACAGTCAAGGGCAAAGGCACGGCCCTAGAACTGAGCCCTCTGTGTGCTGTGCTGTTACCACCAGCACTGTTGGGCTGTGTTGGGAGAGGCAGCGCCAGCTCCCAAGAGACTTCCCAGAGAGCTGACTCGGGACACCAAGAAGCTGTACCCCACCCAGTTTCCCAAGGCCTGGGGCAGCCCTGTGAGCCCATCACGAGTGACAACGCATCTCACACTGGATGGTGCTGAGGTTTCTAAGGCACCTCCTCACCTGCCACTCAGCAGAGCCTCCTGTCAAACCCCAGAGGCCAGGATTCTGGCCTGCTTTACTGACAGGCAGATGAAAACCCAGAACATCTGGGTAACTTGTCCAATACTGTGCACCTTGTCAAAGCAGATATAATAGGTATGAATCCAGGAACCTGGTTCCCTCAGTATGAGGAACTTTTCCTATGCCCAAGCATGTAAACAGCTGCATGGTTTCAAAGTCTCAGTAGTAACACAGAGAAAAAAGCCACAATAAAAATAAGTCTGTTTTTTAAAATGAGAATTAAACTGTGTCATATGCTGGTACAAATTCTCAATATTGTATGTGATCATGATGTGTATATATGAGGAACCAATAAAGATTCAAATAAAAAGAAGTCTTTTTTCCTAACATCAGTGATTTACAAATACAGTATGTTCTTGTGACCATTCTCAAGTTACTCACTTCCTTGTCACCAGCCCTGAGACTCAGAGACGAAGTCAGTAAATAGTAATAATGTCTCCTCCATTTGGGTGGCACTGGAAAGCCTGCAAAGTCCCCTGAGTTCCCTCCTCTGAGCTCTGCTAAGTCAGTTCTTTTTTCTGAGCACAGATCTGGCCACAGCCTGGGGAGAGGGCAGATGCGGAGGAGCTGAGAGGGTCTGAACAATCCTTCAACCCAATGCCAGTCCCTTGCAAATAAAAACAGGTCAACGGCTGGGCATGGTGGCTCACGCCTGTAATCCCAGCACTCGGGAGGCAGAGACAGGAGGATTGCTGAGTTCGAGGCTTGCCTGGGCTACATAGTGAGCTCAGGGCCAGCCTGAACTACAAAGCGAGACCCTGTCTCAAAATAAATAAATAAATAAATAAATAAATAAATAAATAAATAAATAAATAAACAGGTCAATGTCCTCTAGAGCTCCAGTTGTCCATTTTCTGTCACCATTTGGGACCTCTTTTGCACTTCACTTTAAACTGCTTTTAGAAACCCTATGCTTTAAAAATGTAGTGTCTCTTTTTAAGGATCAAAATACTCTTATTCTACTGTTATCATTCATAAATGTTATTTATTGATTGATTCATTCATTTATATTAATGGTACTAGGGTTGAAAACTGGGGGCCTCATGCATATGAGGCAAGAACTCTACCATTAAGCTACACTCTAAAAGACAGAATAGATAGAACCTAACAGATAGAATAGATAGGATCTAGCAGATTCTAAAAGATAGACTCTGCTTTCCTAGATATCTGAAAATATCTATTCTTCTGCTTCTTTTGGCTAATTTTAAAATGGTCTTTAAACTATTCTATCTTATATTGTTCCTATTTCTTAAGCAATCTTAAAGTCCTTTTATGATTAAAAACATAAAATTATAAATAATAACAAATGTGAAAAATTCCCTTGATGCTGGGAGTGTAGCACAGTGGTACAGCGATAGAGTACGTACATAACTGGTGTTGCATTCTGCATTCAGACTTCAGCACAGAACCAAGTCAAACCAAACAGAAGCAGCTCTGTGCCTCAGTTCTCCACAAGAGTCTTGCCTAAGTGATCATGCTGCCTACTGTATGCCTGCTGCTTTGCAAGGCACGGGCTCCATCCTGCTCACCCACGAGGAGCTGTGGGAGGAGTACAACACAAAACACCTCTCTGCAAGATATGGAAAGGACTGCAAGGAAGCAGCCCATGTAGACTCAGGGCTGAGGGAAGATATGAAGGGAAGGATGAAGGCATGAAAAGGCAGACAATGGGGAGGGGCAGGAAGCCTCCACCCTGATGCCTGCAGATGTTCCAGATGGCACAGATCAAATTCACATTAATAGTATTCTTTGTAATGAAAATACCATTTTAGGGCCAGAGATTTAGCTCAGTGGTTCCAGCGCCTGCCTCACAAGTGCAAGGTCCTGAGTTCGATCCCCAGAAACCACATACAATGCTGGGCGTGGTGACTCACACCCACCAGCCATCAATACCACATGCCACAGTGCCAGGCGTGGTGGTTCATGCCTGTAATCCCAGCGCTCGGGAGGCAGAGGCAGGAGGATTGCTGAGTTCAAGGTTTACCTGGGCTACATAGTGAGCTCAGGGCCAGCCTGAACTACAAAGTTCTCAAAAAAAAGAAAAGAAAGACCATCTTAAATATTAAATGTTCTCTAAAATGGGAGATTAGTATTTCCAAATTTAGAAGCATAGACCACTTGCATTCTTGTGTGTGTGTGTGTGTGTGTGTGTTTTGAGACAGGGTCTCGCTTTGTAGTTCAGGCTGGACCTGAGCTCACTATGTAGCCCAGGCAAGCCTGGAACTCAGCAATTCTCCTGCCTCTGCCTCCTGAGTGCTGGGATTACAGGCGTGAGCCACCACGCCCAGCACTGTGGTATGTGGTATTGATGGCTGGCAGGTGTGAGTCACACCCAGCATTGTATGTGGTTACCAGGAATTGAACTCAGGACCTCGTGTTTGCGAGGAAGGCACAGGAACCATTGAGCTAAATCTCTGGCCCCATTCTTGTATATATTATAGGAGGTAAGGTAGTATTGAAAACTTCTGTGTTTCTAAGGAGAGAATAGTTTAACTTTCCATTCTGCTCAACAGGCCCTATCTGTTCTTATGACTTCTAGGATTTAATGTACTGTAGTATTATCAGGGCTAGATATTTACAAGTTAAATTTTTTCTTTAATATTCTGATAAATCCTATGGGTTTCTTTCAATGTATAAAATGTGTAAGATGTGTAAACATATAAAATAAAGTACACAGTCTCACAACGGTACCAAACTAAAGTTATCAAAAAACTTAACAAATAAATTTGTGACTAATCAATTTATGTTTCTCTAAAGAACAGGATATAGTATTAGGGCTAATTGTGACCATGATTTTAAAACAAGGATAAAAGTAATTAGTATTTAGAAATACCTATCATAGCTGTAGTGTAACACAAGAATATCTGTGATCATCTTTAGTGACAAAGTCCTATTTACTACTGCTCCTGTAGCTTGTGCCTTCTGCTCATAACTGAAGAAAAAGCTAAATTTTACTTAGGCTACTGAAAGTGAATATTAATTTTATTTCTCATCTTAGTATACAGATGTCTTTCCTCAACTTAAAAAGAACGTGGGTTAAGATTCCCTCTCTCTGTTTACCTGCCTTGTGGGCCAGATTGAGGTTACCCTGAGGGCTGGCTGCTGAGGAGGAGTGGGGAGCCTCTGCTAGGACCTCTCTACTCACATGTAAGCCTTGTAGTTGTTGCCAATCTTCTGGACTCGGATGTCATACTTAGCATCGATGAAGGGCTCTGCGGTGGCATAGGTCTGGGTGAGGGCCACCACACTAGCAATGTCCTGGAAGTCATAGTGGTTTTCCACTTTGACCTAAGGTTGGAATGGGGAAGAGAGGGAGAAAGGGGGGTTACATACATAGACACACTGAAAAGTCACGAGGGCCTGCAGTTCCAAACCCATCACAGTGTTTGCAATTAAGGCCCAAGTGTAGGTGCCACACCTCCTCTGGAGACCCCTCCTCTCTAGCTTCCCTCCCCAGGACTCAGGGCTCACACTTCCTTCAAAGGGCCCAAGGGACCAGTAGGTGATGTGCACTTGGTTTGCTGAAAGAGGCTGGGAACACTCAGGGCTTCAAAGGGGCCTGATCATCTCCTTGGAAAGAATTGAGCCATGAAGGAAGGTGAGTGGTCCACAGACAGGCTTCCTGAAAGAGACCTGGAGTGCAAAGGTCCGTCTGCCTTACCTTGCCCATGCCAGAGTGAGCATGGCCGATCTTCACCACCACCGGAAATGTGGGCAGTGTCAGCTGAGAGCAGAGAACAGAAGGACAAACTGGTCAGCATGTGTCTGTCTCTGAAGAATCCTACCAATGTCTTCCTTGGGGTACCTTTTCGAGCACCCTTCAGACAACCCTCCTGCTTTACAAATTAAAAGAGTGAGTCCACAGAAGGCCAGTGACTTTTCCAAAGGTAACAGATGCAGATTGTCAGAGGCACAGAGCTAAAAATCTTACTCTTCTGTTGGATACTTTGTATGCTTCCTTGTTTCAACATGCCCTGCACTAGACAAACCCTGGGCGGAAATGGCTGTCACTAAAAAGGTTTTTTTTAACATATCTTTGAAAGGTTAAATTTAACTGGATATAAATTATGCCTGAGTAAACCTGAAGGATTCTTTCTTTAAAAAATTTTTGGCAGGGCCGGAGGGTTAGCTCAGTGGTTCCGGGGCCTGCCTCGCAAGCGCAAGGTCCTGAGTTCAATCCCCGGAAACCACATACAATACCAGCCATCAATACCACATACCACAGTGCCGGGCGTGGTGGCTCACGCCTGTAATCCCAGCACTCGGGAGGCAGAGACAGGAGGATTGCTGAGTTCGAGGCTTGCCTGGACTACATAGTGAGCTCAGAGCCAGCCTGAACTACAAAGCGAGACCCTGTCTCAAAAAAAAAAAAAAAAAAAAAAAAAAATTGGCAGTCCTGGGAATGGAATACACTAGCTCATAAATGCTACCCAAATGCTTCACCATTAGATCACACCCCAGCCCTTGAACGCAGTTTTTAGCCTCTTAATGTCCCTTGTACCCTGCACCTCTTAGTACCTGCCCTCTTCCACACCCAGCCTTCCTGAACTGCCCCCTGTCCTTTCTTCTCTGATACAATCCCTTCTCAATAGCACCACAAGCGCATAACCAAACAGCTTGGTATGCAAGGCCTACTTCTGCTGTGCCTGGGGTCTAGAAGAGGCTGATGTAAGAATTCAACATGCCTATCCTTGGAAAGAGACTCTTATGAAAAATAAACTCTACCTTGAAGTAGCCCTATTTTGACAGAGGAGCAATAAAAACAGAACTGCCCTCCAAAGGCGAGCTAGAGCTACAACAAAACGCAGGTGGAATGAGGAACATGGGGCGACAAGAAGGGCACCAGAGCAGGCACCAGAAGGTCCCCTCCTCCTCTCAGTGCCCACTTCTGCAGGTCCCTCCCTTTACGTCCCCAACCCCAGCCATCATGTTTTTCAAATGATGAGACTGGACTGGATGCTTTTTCAGACACCTGAAAGTAACCAAGTCTAGCTTGAAGTAGACGTTGTGCCGAAGGCCAACCTGGACACAGGCTCGGATCTGTTCTTTCTCAGCCTGACTCAGCTCTCTTTCACTTTTCTTCTTTTCAAATATCGCTAGCACCATCCAAGTGTAAAGCTGCCCTCTGGAGAAAATAATGCTGCTGAAAAGTCAGATTGTCATGGAACCCGGATGTGACCAAGACCCTGGGAGTGTCTTAGCTGAGGCTGTCACCTTCCTGGCTGAGCTCCACGGAGGGTGGGAAAAAGAGTTTCAAAGGGCTTTGAAAGTATGGACTTCAGGGCTGGGGTGCAGCTTAGTGCCAGAGCACTTGCCTAGCTTGTGCAAGGTCCTAGGTTTAACTCCTAGCACAGGGAGAGAGATAGGTTATGTAGTTTGACCCTATTAGATGGAAAAAAAAAAAAAAAAGAGGGCCAATGAAACAAAGGTCACAAAATTACCTAGGGACAGCCTGAAGTGGAACCCAGCTTCCTACATTTTATTCTGGCCCAGGAGCACCATCCTGTCAACAGTGGACACAGCTTGGGGGTCACAGTGACCCCATGACTCGCTTGTTTCCTAAACTGCCCCGCTTCTATATGATGACAAAAAAAGTCTCTGGGGGTAACGACATGGAGGGAAACCAGTGGCCCAGATCCTGGACAGAGGGCTGACGCCAAAGTTTGCCCTAGCTGACGGGACACCCGTGTTCGTGTTCTAGGAGCACTGTGCCAGCTATCGGAGAGTCTAAGGCCTGGCTATGAGAAAGGGTTTCTAAAGCACTGGCTGCTTTCTTTGACATCTCTCCCCACCCCCTAGCCCACAGAGCCAAGACACACACACCCCAACTTTCTCTGTCTCATTCCCTTACTGTTTGCTGTTGCTCTGGAGCCTCATAAATAGGGCATTGAAAACACTTCCTGCAGCTGAAAGAAGCCCTGAGTAGCTTGTCTCATTCCCAGTATGCAGCGCAGCAAGGGGTCAGTCCTTCCCGGTCGCTGTCTCTTTTGCCTGTTGTAATTCTGTCTGCCTCTCTCTGACTCTGCCTGTCTCGCTCTCTGACCGTGCCTCCCCTTACTTGTTTCTGCCTCCTGAAGCTCGGCCCCTTGGCCTTTCTGCCCTCTCGCGCGTTTGACTTTGTTGCTGTCTTTCTTCCCCGTACTGTTACCACCGGTCTTTCTCCCAGAGCCTTCCCTCCGCTTCAAACTCGGGTGCCTGGGCTTATGGGCCTGTGGTCTAGGGCCCTGGGACCTGCAGCCGGGGGTGGCCTCAAGCCAAAGGAGGGCGGAGCACATGAGGCGGTTCTGGCCACAGGGGCCACCTCATAAAGCCCGACCAGGGGCGCTGTGCCGTCTGGAGGAGCCCTGGAGGGGCGGTTCGGTCCCACAGCCCCCAAAGGTCCCTGCGGGGCTCTGGAGGCGTCATGCGGAGGAGCGCTCCGAATACGCCAAGCTGGGCGCTGGTGCTGCGGTTGCTGGCGCTGCTGCGGCCGCCGGGACTGGGCGAGGCGTGCAGCTGCGCCCCTGCGCACCCCCAGCTACATGTCTGCCACTCCGCGCTGGGTGAGTCTGGCGGGGAGTCCACGTAGGTCCACCGCAAGGGCGGGGGTGGGGAGGGGAAAGGGGGGGTGGGGAGGGGAAAGGGAGGGGCGGAGGGGTGATGGAGTGGGGCCAGCTGCGGGCTAGGAGTCTGGGGGGCAGGGAGGGACTCAAATCTCACACTCAATCGCCTCCAGCGCAGGCTGATGTGGGGGTTGCCATAGCAGTCTGGTCTGTAAGGAAGTGAGACTGAAAGGGGCCTCCCTGGAGACCCTTCCCCCAGGTCCTACTGCAGCTGGGAAACAGCATCCAACAGGTGTCACCGGCTGTCCGGTCTTTGTACTGCACTGGTCTGGGGTGGAGGAAGAGAGCGACTGGCTGTAACGGCTCTCTGTCCAGCCCTGGAACTGAGGTTTCCACTGTGCCCAACACCTGCCTTTTGCCTTTTCTTTCCCCTCACCCGCAAGCCCCTCCCCATACCCCTAAATTCATTCTTCAAGGCCCAATTCATATCTGCCCTTCCCTGAAGCTTCCTGACTCCTCGGTGCCACCCGGCATCTCTGCTCCCACTGTGCTGCACTGATGCCCTTTGCTCACGTGTCCCCACTAGACCGAGAGTTCTGCAGGACCAGGACCTCATCTTGGACATCTGTGGCCTGGTGCCTAGTGCTGAGCCTTCATAAGTAGTTTCCGATGGATGCCCACATGGCAAGAGAAGGGCATCCCTGTGCAGAGTCAGGTGTGCCTGAAGGCAACAAATATTACTAACAACAGCTCTGGGTTGAGCTCTGAGGCCTCAGGCAGCATCAGCAGATGAGTCCACGCTCCTCCGTCCTCCATCCCGGACTCCAACCCTGCCACTGCATGGGTCTGTGAGAGCCAGCGTGGTGCAAGTGGGCAGGTGCACTGGCCACATGAGCTGAGGTGAACTTGAGCACTATGGAGCAGGTATCTCCAGGTCCCCTTTCACAGACACAGCACACAGTTCACCCCCAGTGACACCTAAACCATTCTCCAGGCACCCCAGAACATCTGGCTCAAGAGAGGACTGAGCCCACAAGGACTGAAGTTCCCCTCTTTTCCTCCACAGTGATCCGGGCCAAAATCTCCAGTGAAAAGGTAGTTCCTGCCAGTGCAGACCCTGCCGACACTCAAAAAATGATCCGGTATGAAATCAAACAGATAAAGGTACATGGGGACAGGACAGAGTGTTTCCCTGCTTCGGCCCCTGGAGGGAATGGAGCGTGCTCGGGAGGGGCAGGACTGCCTGGTGCGCTGCAGGCAGTCTGGCTCAGAGGAGCTCCCGCTCGGAGATGCTGAAGTGGAAGGGGTGAGGTACTGGGGGGCAGGACCCAGGAATCTAGGCTCCAGGCAACAGTGCAGGGTGGGACCTCTGTGTCTGGCTAGTGCCTCAGCTGCCCGCGTGTGGGCCACTGGAGTACCTCCCCTCTCCCAGGAATAAACCAAGGTTTAGACTTTTACTTTCATTTTTTTAAGACAGAGACAAACCAGGAAAGTCATTCGTGTGCTTTAATTCCTGAACGAGATTTTTGCTTAATATTTTTAGACTGAAAAATGAGAAGTTTTTGCCTGTTATACAAATTACACTTACTGCTCTTGGTCTTTGACTTTCAGATGTTCAAAGGGTTTGAGAAAGTCAAGGATGTTCAATACATCTACACGCCTTTTGACTCCTCTCTTTGTGGGGTGAAGCTAGAAGCCAATAGCCAGAGGCAGTATCTTCTGACTGGTAAGTTACAAAGCACAGAGACAGAGTCGTGACAGTGTCAGGAAGAGCCTTGGTGGCTTCTTCTTGATGCAGGGTCCTTGTAGTGGGTGTGGCCTCCACTTCACTGGTTTAAAGGCAGGTTGTTCTCCCCACCCAGGGCAACAAATTCCAGTTTGAAACAGTTGGAATTGGTACAAGATTTTTGGCATCTTGAGCCAAAGTCTGCCCCCCAAAACTGGTCCTCATGGTTCATCTCTGCCCTCTGCTAAGCCCCCTAGGAAAGCCTGGGTTTAACACAGTTCCTTACCCCAGAGGTGGGTCCTGGTAAACCTCCTCCAAATAAGATGACTACGTCATGAATAAACGCAACAGTGAATTACTTTGGAGCTCAGGAACGGAGGTGTTTGTGTATCTGTGAACAATCATGGAAACTTCCCTGTGGAAGTGGAGATTAAATTGGCCCAAATAGACATATATTTGGAAGAAAAACAAAGAAAATGAAAAGTACAGCAGGTGAGAACAGGTAGAAAAGTTCTATCCATCCACCCATCTGTTGAACAACAAATGCCTGCCCCTGCACACTGCCAGGACCCAGTCACGGTCCTCGGCACTCACAGACCAGGCATGGTATGTGAGCGGGCACACTGTGCTGGCCTGGGATGGAGAGGCACAGGCACACCCTGAGCTCTCCGCTCCCCGCACTGGCCCACCAGACCTTTGTAACCCCTTGTATCCACCTGGTTCCCAACTGCCTCGCCTGCATGCTCAGCCCTCTGCCAGGTGTTGGGTAGCCTGTGCCTGGCCCTCTGTTAGGATGTGGGCTCTGGGAGCTTCAGGAGCAGGCTCCTGATGCCACATTGTCCTCCATCTCCTCATGAAGGCCAGGTCCTCAGTGATGGCAAAGTTTTCATTCACCTGTGCAACTACATCGAGCCCTGGGAGGACCTGTCCGTGGTGCAGAGGGAGAGCCTGAATCATCACTACCATCTGAACTGTGGCTGCCATGTAAGAGGGACCCTTTCCAAGGTCTGTGGGTGGGGGGAAGAGGCTTGAGCCTGCCTGGTGCTTCCAGGATTCCTTCATTCACTTATTCTACCTTACCTGGGCTCTGGGTGCATCCAGCACAGTATGAAGCCAGAGACCCAAACACAAGTCCACAGTCCCTGACCTCAAAGAACTGACATTTTGGCTGAGAAAGAGGCCATCAAATAAGGCAGACTGAGAAGGCACTAATACAGCCATGCTTAAAAGCTGTCTGCTTGGGCCAGAAATTTAGCTCAGTGGTTCCAGCGCCTGCCTTGCAAGCGCAAGGCCCTGAGTTCGATCCCCAGTAACCACATACAATGCTGGGCGTGGTGTCTCACGCATACCAGCAATCAATACCACATACCACAGTGCTGGGCGTGGTGGCTCATGCCTGTAATCCCAGCACTCAGGAGGCAGAGGCAGGAGGATTGCTGAGTTGGAGGCTTGCCTGGGCTACATAGTAAGCTGAGGGCCAGCCTGAACTACAAAGCGAGACCTTATCTCAAAAAAAAAAAAAGTTGTCTGCTCTTTGGTAGGCCCTGTAATAATGATTTTAATTTTAAATATTTAATTTAGTCTCTATAATAAATTTGTGAAGAATTAAGATTTCTACTTCAGGGTAAAGAAATAAATGGCCTGGGAAATGAAGTGACTTGTTCAGGGTCAGTTGTGGAGCAGAAACCACCAGGGCTGGTTCCAGAAATGCTATCAGAGGACAGTCCTGTACTTGGGGAGTGTGGGGAGGGAGAATTCCGGGCAAGTCTGGGGATGAAGAGATTCCCAAGACGGGGCAGCTGAGATAGGTCATGGGGATATGCAGGAGTCTAAAAGGCCACAATGGAAAAGGTAACACGTCATTCACTCTCATGGATGTGGCCCCATTTATAGATCACCACCTGCTACACAGTGCCCTGCACCATATCGGCCCCCAATGAGTGCCTGTGGACAGACTGGCTGCTGGAACGGAAGCTCTACGGGCACCAGGCCCAGCACTACGTCTGCATGAAGCATGTCGATGGCACCTGCAGCTGGTACTGGGGCCACCTGCCCCTCAGGAAGGAGTTTGTTGACATCATCCAGCCCTAGTGGAGACCAGGGACCCCCACGTGTTTTCAAGAGTCCTGAAGACCAAGCCAGTTCTCCTTCCTTGTGGTGCTCTGACTATCACCAACTGACCGGTTGCTGCCAGCCAAGGGGACAGCCCGGCCAGCGTCGTGATGGAGATGGGACACGTTACAGCTTTGGCCCAAGACCCAGCCCACAGCCTGTTACAGGGCTGAGGGAGGCAGCGTGACTTCTCTGTCCTGTTCCTCAGGCCTTTTCTCCTCCTCCCGAACCCCATTAATTTAGCTTATACTTGCTACTGAAAATTTTGATTCTAGCTTAGTTTGTTTGCAAAAGCTAGAACTACTCCCTTTTCCCCCAGGAAAATGTGTTTTCCTTTCCCTTACCTGACCTGAGAGAGGAAAAAAGGTGCATGTGATACAGAGACAGTGCGACTATGTGATGAGCAGCCCAGGGGGCGGGGCGGTGGCGTCACAAACAGGCTGACTGGCGGGAATGAAATGAATGATTTAGCACGGCTGTGTGTCCTCCGTGCCTCCTGTCTGTGTGGCCCTAACCCTCTGATTCACCTTTGTGGGCTTGGGACACAGAATCACTGGATTTGAGAGCTAGAATGTGCTAACCTCCCCCTGGCATTACAGCCCCCTCAGCACCCTTCCCAATGAGGGTCTGGGCCTGTCAGCATACTGGACAAGAGGAGGCCTCCTATACAAGAACTGACACTTTCCTCCTGGTTAACTGTCCTGGATGCCCTTAACTCATGTCCAGAGGGCTTCTCTTCTGTCTCCTCTGGATTAGTAGTGTCTTCACTGCTACTTCACAATGTTTTTTAAGCCAAAATAGCCTTCCCCATCAGCTTCAGACACCTCAGAGAGACGCTCTACTCCTGAGGGCAAATTACAAGACAGAAGAGAATTATCTGGATGCTTAGGGTGCTGCCAGAGGAGGGCTGCTTGCACTGATACAGTTTCCAGTGGTCAGCCCTGCTAGAAAAGCCATTTCCAGTACCCAGAAAGCCTCCCTTCAAGCTAAGGCCCCTTGTTGCTGTGACCTGGGCTCCCTGAGCTCGCTGCCAGAAGGTCCCTTGAGTTCCTTGGCCTCCTCAAGCTTTCCTGGGTTGCCCTGAGCGGGAATGCCCTGATACTGGCTTGTAGAATTTACTAAGGACATGCGCCTAACATGCTAGAGCCTCTCGTCAAGGAAGCTCTGGAAAAAAGATGGAGGCAGTTCTCAAAGCAGAGGTTGCACTTGCCATCTCCTCTGTGTGCAGGGCTGTATACAACATGCAGACGGCAGCTGTGGACTCACAGAAATGCTGGGAGGAGAGAGGCACTCAGGAGAAGGGAGCAGGAGGGAGAACAAGCAAGCTCTGGGTTAAGCAAGGTCCCCAACTGATTAACACCAGCCTTGGGCAGCCGGGCAGGAAGGACAGCAGGAGTCTGAGCTCCAGGTTCCCCTGGAGGAAAAGCATCAGCGACAGCCTTCTTACCAACCAGCCATGCCATCTCTGCTCCTCCCATGCCCCCAGGTGGAGCCAGACGAGGCTTAGGGTTCACCCAGCTTCCTCACAGTCTGGAAGGACCTGAGGGGATGAAGTCTGGAACTGCACTATAGGTCTCAGGAAGGCTTCACACTTTGCACAAGGTGATTACTTGAAACTATCACTTCCATCTTACAGGTACATACTAGATTTCCTGGTCAGCAAAGGTTATGCCCACTATCCGATTGGGACAGTGACACTCAGTGAAGGATGACACGTGCCAGGGCCAGAGCTCCACCCCAATCCTGAGATCTGAGTGTTGGCCCACAGGCCATTACTCTCTCAGACCAACCGCCATCAGCTCTACTCTTCTCTATTCTGTTTCCAGAATTTGAAAATGAGGCTGGCAGCTAACATCCAACTACTCCAGCCCTACAAATGTCCCACGGGAGAGCCTCGGGGCATGAGAAGCCAAAGCCCCAGTCAGAGCCCCATGGTCACCATGTGGTGAGGTTTAAGGGGCAGCAATAGAGTTGTGGCCACTACTCAGCCACCTACCATCTCTTTGTGGTTAGGGTAGTACGTCTGCTCGATGAGTGGGAACTTTTCTCCTCCCAGTGTCTTGTAGATGGCCACCATCTGGGCAAACTGCAAGAGAGAAAAGTGCTTTAGCTCATCTAAGACAATTTCTGGAACAGACAGAGCATCAGTTCATGAAGCAAATATTCAGCAATGCTCCGTAGAGGCTTTGTGACAAGCACAATGAAGATGTATGAGAAGCATACATACAATTTCTGTTCTCAAAGACCATAAGTTTCAGTCGGGAAAGAGGAAGAGAGAGCAAGCTAACATTCATTGGATGCCTCTTCAGTTTTAACGGTGCTTCCTTTGACCTTTAAATCAAATGGATGAACTAGGTTCAAACTAATCACAGAACTGAAAAGAGGTGAAGCTAGTATTGACACTTGGGTCTGTACCTCCAAACACTGGTCCCTCCAAGCAATGGCAACAGATGAAGCTGGAGAGATGACATGGACATGCTCTGAAATACCGGGCAGGAAGAGTAGCTTTTTTCTGCTGTGACCATACTGACGCTCCAGAGCTTAAGCAGGGTGAAGCTGTCGTTCAGGAGGATGTGGGTGGCCGTGGTGCACAGACACACAGACCGTGTTTCTGAGACTGACGTACCCATCTCAGGACTAAAGCCACGAGAAGTCTAAGCAGCTCTAAGGGGAAGGGTGAGTACACACACTCATGGGACAGTGTTGATGTTGGCACACATGCCCCACACCCTCCTTGCCTTTATAAAGGAAGAAGCTGAGGCCCAAAGAGGTCACTTGCCTGAGGTCAGATGGTAGTTGACTAGAGTCATAGCTGGGGCCCTTGCATTCCCAATCTGTAACTTTCCTGATTCCCACAAGTAGCTGCCTTTCAGGCTGCAGAGATCGTGGTCTTCCCGCAGGAAATACAGGGCTTCCCAGCTCGGTCTAGCACACCTGTCCTCTGTGCACAGGTAGTGGGGAAATCAGCATCATCTCCCTAAGAGCTGCTGGCTTAGTTCACACTCCAAATCACCGGATATTCTGGAACTGCTACAAGGGAAAGTTGTTGGCTCAAAACTGTCTTCTACTTTGCAGAGAAAGGAAAGCTGGGACATGTTTCAAAGGCCCGGGTCCTGTTCTCTGTGAGGGACGTTAGCACATGTGCCAAGCAGAGGAGAGGAGGTGGGGGCAGGAAAGACTCAGGACCAGGGTTCTAGGAAAATGGAGTCTCTGGTCCTCTTCTGCCTCTTAACTTGCTAGGTGTCCTTATGCAAATAATTGCTCTTCCCCCATCCTCATTTTCCTCCCATATAAGTGAGATGGTTAGATTTAATCAGTTCCTCAAATTTCGTACCACAAATAACATTCTTTCATTATTTTTACCAAACTGCAGTATTTGTGGTCATCTGTAGTGGTCCTTTTGTGAGTAAACATAGTTTTTAACTGCTGCAAAACAGAATTCTTGGGCGAAATCCTTTAGTGACAGGTAACTGGTGCCTCGAGTTCTAAGGTCTCTGCCAGGACTGAAACAGAGATTCGTATGTTCTCAAACACTGAGAGTTTACTGTTGAAAGAAAACTTAAAACCGGGCCTCCCATCTCACACAGGTAAGGAGACTCAGGTTCAAGAAGCAGAAGAAAGGGCAGCTCCAGGTCGCACCTGGCACCAGCGCTGCCTTTCCGGGAGAGCAACCTGCACTGGGCCCTACTGGTCTCACCATTCTTGGGTTCGCTCTGAGTGTCAAGAGTGAGCCCTCGGACCCTGTGTGTCTCCCGTGGCTCTCCCCACAACTTCTTCTGCCCTTTAGGATCTTCCTCCCACCTGGGCCTGGCTGGACGCCTACGCTGCCCGGGCTCCCAGGGCTCCCAGCATCCCTGGGGACTGATGCCAGCTCTGCAGACAACCTCTGTCCTGCTGTAGCCCACACGCTGGCACAGCACCAGGCATGTGGGGCCCTATCTTCCCTCCTGTGGGGGAGTTACACAGACACCACACAGATGCCAGGAAGGCCTGCGGCAGACTCCCAGGGCCCTCGGAGAGCCAAGACTAAAATGATAGCCAGTTCCCAGGCTCTTGTTGGGTCCCAAGGAGCTCACTCCACCCTCCTCACCTGATCTCCAGCACGCCTTGTCTTTTCAAGGTGCTGGGCTTGGCATCTTACCTCTGCCCCTGGAACTTAGATTAACTCACAGGTACATAGTTACCAATTTTAAAAATGTAATATCTGATAAGGGCTATTTCCTGTACCCACAGACAAAAGAATGAATTGGAAGCTGGGGGTGCTCTTGGCAATGAACAGGAAGATAAGCTCATTATAACCACTTACTCAGTGAGTTAAGAAAGAATTCATGGATGAAATGAGATTTCGAGATCATTTTGAATAACAAATTATCTCTATCTCTCCTGGAAGTTAAAGGCTTTGATTTAACCCTGGTTCATCTGTCTCCATAACCTTAGAACGCCCAACAGGAATTTAGATAAATGTGCAGCAGTTTGAGCGGTGGCGTCTTGCTTTCTCCGGAATGCAGCTTTCCTGGACAGACCATTGCTCCTCTGCAGTGCCAGGGCCTTCCCTGACCAAACTCCAGACACAGCCCAAGTGCTCCAGACACGCTGGTGGCAAGGCAGAGCCTCTTCCAACCCACAGAGGCCTCCCTCACATCACGAGAAGCCACAGTAAGAAAGTCGGACATGGGAGCCAAAGTTGTCCCTCTGAGGCACCCTCCCTCCGCAGTCATCCAACTTGTCCACGTCCATGAACAGCAGAGAACAACATGCAAGAGGTCATTTGTGTGCCATCAGCTTAGTGAAACTGAGAGGACTTCATGTGCGGCCCGGGAACCCGCTGTCCTCATGCAGTGACAGAAAGCAACATGCTGGGATTGCGAATGGGTGAAAGTGACCCCTCGCCAGATCCCAGGTCCCAGGAGGAGCACGGCCTAGGCGGGGTTCTGCCTGTTCCTCCCCTCTCCGGCCTCTGTCACACTGTGGGAAAAGAGCACAGGAATCATTTGCTTTTAAGAGATGTCAGTATTTGGGAGCTATAACAACCAGGCTGGCGAAGTGCTGGCAAGTACACCATGGATCCCAGGTTGTAGACAAAGAAATTGGCATGGAGGGGTTCAGTCAAAGGGCTGATAAGTAGTGAAATGACCCAGGAAAAAGAGAAAAAAAAAAAGAATAGAACATCTCTCTGTGTGGCTGTGAGGGAGCCAAATTCAGACAAGTGCTGGGGGTCAGGGGTCAGGGCACATGCAGAGGAGAAGAAAAGGGAGGTTCCCCCCCGCAAGAGATATACTTGGTGAAGGTCCCCTTTGTGCTCTTGTGGGACTGGCAATACACTCCCATCACACAACACTTCTCTCCTGTTTCTGCAAACTCCAGGATTCCAGATGTCTTGTGGCACAAACAGGGAAACAGGAACTCAACTTTCCTTAACTTGGCAGCCTGGGACCCTCTCACTCCTATTCTCTGCTCTTTCTCTACACTGGTAGGTCTTCCTGCTATGCAGAGGAACTGGAAAGCTGTCCACTAAGGCGAGAAAAGACAACCAAGAGCAGAGGTGCCGGATCTGTTTGGTAAAAACAAAAACAAAAACACCTCTCCCAGTTCCCTGAATGGTGAACAGGTCTGGTATTCAAAACTTCACAATTAGCCACGAGTGCTAGGAGCCTTGGCAGTCCAATGTATTGTGACAGCTGAGATCTGATTTTTGAAAATCAAGATGAAGAGATATGATTAGGGGCAGGCATTTTCTTCCAAGAGGGCCAGCCTGGAGTAGCAGAGCCAGCACCAAGCCGGGTCCCTTCAGGTCACAGATCACCCTCCTTCCCATCTACATTCTTTCCTTCCTTCCTGTGTCTAGAAGTGCCCATTCCCCTCCCCAATTTCTAGGCTGGCTGAGGAAGGGAAACCAGGCCAGCTTTTCTTCACACTGCAATCCAAACTATGTGAGAGGACATACGAGCTAGAGAAACTCGGACTCTGTAATTTTATTTTACTTAGTCTTTTTTGGGTTTTTCTTCTCTATAAAGAATTAAAATGAAAATAAAAATAATAATACCTTCCTCATAATGTTATCATGAGGATCCAATGATATAAACGTGAGAAAATTTCAGAGTGCACACCATCCAATAAATGCTTTTATACTCCTTACTTATCTCTTTAATTTTCACACCTTTACATGAGGAGCTGAGATGAATGATCTCAAGGACACTTCCAATTCATGTAAGAGTCTGATTCATATGTACTGTAGGTGGATAAACTTCACTTGGTATTGAACAATCTGATGGAACTCTGTCACTAACACCCCTCAGAGTTGGATGATTTTCTTGGCCTCCACTGGGCAAAGGCCTTTCCGATCGTTAAACCATCCATCAGAGAGGCAAGAATCAAACATTTCCTTCACCACAGCCAATGGTCACAGGCAGAGCTTGCACACCTGTAAAGACTTCTTCATAGAATCTTTATGTAACTTTGTTGAGAGGCCAAAGGTCTACTCTGCAGCCAAGGTGCCAATGTAAGACATGTGGTAGCATAGTGACATGCTGCTGTGATAGACCACTCTGTCCCATGTCCCAGCCAAGGCTCCCCTCAGTCTTTCAGCTAATCTCTACCAGTTGAGTAGCAGTGGATCCTGCTGGGGGACTGGGATTGCAGGGCCTGGCACCTATGATTTCCTGGAGCAGGGGCCCTCACTCACCACCCAGGGCTTGTCACAGAAGTTGTAGATGGACTCCAGGGAGTTGATACTGGGGAGGCCTGCATACTGCATGCCAATGATCAGGTGGCGGAAGTCCTCATTCTCTGCCATGCCAAAGGCATGCTGTCGGATGAGCACAAAGTCTGGGCGGAAAGACCTGGCAAGAATTCAGAGGCAGAGTTTCCATCAGTCACAGTCCAGGTTACCCAGGTCCCATTCCCAAAGCCCGTGACAGAGAGGAGACATCAGGGACCACCTATTCATGACCCTCACTTTATTATCACTGTGCTTTCTGGACTTTGACATGAATTATTAGGTTACTGTGCCAAAGAAAATTTCAGAAACACATTTCTGAAATTCTCCTACTCCTCCGTGCCAAGGCTTACCCTGTTCTAAGCAAAAATATTCTCTGGTGAAAAGGAACACTTTTAGATTCTCATACCTAAGTAAAAAGAGGTCCCCTGTCCTATGGGGCAGCATGAAAGCCTGAAGCACTGTGAGGCTCCAGAGCTGGTGCTTAGAGCAGGCTTAGGAGCTCTGAAGGCAGCATGTGAGTCCACATGTACCACACCACCACGAGGTCTCTGATCTGCGTCCTGTTCCAACTCCTCAAAGCTGCTCCTTAAAATAAGCAATGCTTGGGCCAGAGGGTTAGCTCAGTGGTTCTGGCGCCTGCCTCGCAAGTGC
>PVIC010005240.1:42499-58794 GCA_004025085.1 Thryonomys swinderianus
CCTGAGTTCAATCCCCGGTTACCACATATAATGCTGGGCGTGGTGGCTCACGCCTGTAATCCCAGCACTCGGGAGGCAGAGACAGGAGGATTGCTGAGTTCGCGGTGGCTTGCCTGGGCACCATAGTGAGCTCAGGGCCAGCCTGAACTACAAAGCGAGACCCTGTCTCCAAAAAGCAAAAAAAAAAAAAAAAAAAAAAGCAATGCTTTCATCAGGCCCCTAGAGAGCATGGGTCCAGGCCTGGCTGAGAGCAGATGCCAGACTTCCCATCGTATTCCTCCAAAGCGGACGCTAGGGAGGGTTGCAAATATTTTTCGCAGAACTGAGGTTGAGCAATGGCTGCAGGAAGCGATGCAAGCACAGAATGTTCCCATGCATGGGAAAGCTTCCCTGTTTCTCTTTGAGCCAGCAAACTCGTAGCCACAGCTGCTCACAGAGCCAGCGCCAGGCTTAGCTTCCGAGGCTGTCCCAGAGGGCAGTTTATGGCAGCACCAACCCCCAGGATCCAAGGCTCAGAACTTCCACAGTGACCTATCTCGTTTCTGCCTAGGAAATCCACTCAACTGCCACCTACCCAGCCTCTCGTGTAGGCCAGGGATCAGGTCTTTAAAAAGTATAATTATTAACACATATTAATTGTACAAAATTATGGGATTCACTGTGAGTTTCCATTCATACACAGAATTTGAGATAAGGATTTATAGTAGGGACTATAGGAGCTCTCCTTAGGGGTGGAGGGTTAGCATCATGATGCCTGCTTATGCTACTCTAACCCTGTCCCTAGGTGTTCCTGTTACTGCCCAGGTCCTGTTGGATGCTAGAAACCTCCAGTTGTATGCCTGAGGGCAAATTCCAGCCTTCTATCACAGTATAAGAATGGAGCTCTGGACTTGTAACCAGTCCCCGAGTTTCTGCGCTGGGCACCTGTAAAGGCCTGCCTTACTCTCACCAGATACCTGCAGGACCCAGCTCCTAAGCTTTTCTATCATTACCTGCTGGGTATCTCCAACACACAGTTGGAGGAACTCGTCCAGCCTGTTGTAAGGTTCTAGCTGAGCTCCTTTCTCACCTGGGAGAGTCTGTCTATCTGTCTTTCTCTCTCCCCCTCCCTCTCTCGGGTCTTCTTTAGTCTCCAGAATGGATAAACCCACACTTCCTGCTAGTAGGACCCAAACATCCCCTCTTGGACACTGAAATCCTTAGGGTCAGGGTACAGACTGAAGAGGATGAGAGGCGGAAGTAGAGCCACTCCCTGCTTGGAACATGACTGAGCACCTGAGAGCAACACTGTGTGGACCATTTCCCCCATCTGGAATTCTCTTTATCTCCTTCAAGGAACTCTTGTATGTATGAAAATATCCCCATGTAGAAGCACCCAGCATACCCCCTGGCATGGAACCACTCAGTAACTCATAGTTCTCTTCTATCCCCAAAGTCTGTTCTAACCCCAGGTTTTCCTATTAGACTTAGGAGTTTCTGGAAACGAGGACTATAGGAAGAACACTGGGCTGAGAGTCAAAAGAGCTCACACAGAACACAGGGTTCTGGCACCAACTCCCCGGGGAAATCGAAGCACATCACTATAAAATGAAAAGGTGGGACTAGATTGGGTGTTTTCAAACTTAAAAGATATGGAACCTTATTTTCTGGGGGAAATGCATGGAGAGAGAAGAGCACAGACCCACCCTGAGGGGGAGAGAGAGAGGCAAGACTCTAGTTAGCTCTAAGTGAGCTCCAGGTCCTTGCAACTTAAACTTGGTTCCTCTACCACTGAACCAAGAGCTCCAAGGCTAAGAGCTGCCTTCCCTTCCACTTCCACCCAACACGCACGCTTCAGTTCTGAACACCATACAAGTAGCACCATTATTCCACTGGAGTGCTTGACTTTAAAGCCAGCTCTTCAGGCTAGAAGTGGAGACCGTGACAATGACCCCAAGGACAGGAGGGCCCTTACCGGACAACCTTTGTGCCATTCCGAAGCACCTGCATATCCACAGCGTAGGTCCCATCTGCACGGGCCACCAGGTTGAGCTCGGAAAATTCTGCCTGGAAGATAACAGTCCACAGACCTGACTGCCAGGTGGTCCCTACAGCGGCAGCAGCCCTGCCACTAAACCCTGTTTTAAACATTTTCACATACTGGTGTTGTCTAATTATCATAGCAACCCTACGAGGCAGGTGGGACACAGATGACTACTCCCATGTTTATTTGCTTGTTTTCTTGAGACAAGGTCTAGCTGGATAGTTCAGCCTGGCCTGGAACCCACTATGTATAAAGCCCAGGCTGGCCTCCAACTCAGTGGTAATCCTACCTCAGCCTCTTAAGTGCTAGGATCCCAGGCCACCTCCATTTACCAAATGAGGAAACTGTGCTTCAGAGCAGTTAAGTGACTTTTCTGGACAAACAAAACTTACCGTTGGCGGAGATAGGAATAGAACTCAGTTCTGAGTCCCAGCCTGGCATCATGTGTGCTGCCTCTCCACAGTGAGGATGTGGGCCAGAACGAACGCCCTCTTTCTCAATTTTAACATTAAAAACATTCCGTCTAGCTTAGGTAACTGGGCTTCAGTTCTGCTCTGCTCCCAAGTAGCTGCATAATACGTCAACCAAATCACTCAGCCTGCTCAGGTTTGAGTTTCCTCACTCTATAACACGGCAGTAATTTGATCAACCCTGTCTCACATGTTCCTTTAAGAACTGAATGTCTGCAGGAAGGATCCCTGTCATCCCAGCACTCAGGGTGAGACAGGAGGATCGCCACTAAGTTTGAGCCACATAGTGAGTTCAAAACCAACACAAACTACATAGTGAGGCCCTGTCTCAAACAAATAAGTATATAAACAGAACAGAATATAATATAATAATGAATAGGAAAATATTCTGTAAATCATAACACACCATGTAGTGGGGAGAAAATATGCCCATTATTTAAACAGGACATCGCCTCCCTCAAATGAGAGGAAGCAAGGTCAGAGGAAGGGAAAGAATGAACCTTTCAGGACTTTGCTGTGTACACACAGGATGTGCTTTCTAAGCTCTCTCTAGAGTACAGCCTCGGGTCCAGGACAGGTGTCTCCAGACGTGCCCACCAGCTGTGGCAGTGCAGCCGGCCATGCCCCAGGCAGCCACTCCTCCGAGGTCTTCCTCAGCTGGGAACCCTGCACTGTATGAGATCCCTAAGAGCCACACTGCTCACCTCGGTACTGACACAGGAACTGAATGGACAGCAAGGAAGCAAAAGGCAGCGGCCTCCAGGACTTTGCCTTACATTGAGAAAAGCGAGTGGGAGGGTGGGAGGAGAGTGGTGGAGAGCCCAGAAGCAGAAGGATACTGCGCTCCACGCAGCAGAACTAGACAGTCCACTCAGGGTGCCAGAGGGAGTAGCAGTGACGCAGATGCAACTTGGAGCTCCGGGCTGCTTACCTGTTCCACTTTGATATCATAATCTCCAAGGACTTTTTTGCCCCGAAAGCACTTGGCCCTGAAGAAAAGGGGGAAAAAAACACACATAGAGACACAAATTAATTTTGTACAAGTGTTTGGAGTTAGACATACTCTCACGAAGAAGGGGACAACAGCAGACAGAGCCCCAGCATGCGAGCCAGGAGATGTTGTGGGTGTGTGTTTTGAGACAGGGTTTCGTTTTGCATGTAGCTCAGGCTGGCCCTGGGCTCACTATGTGGCCCAGGAAAGCCACGAACTCGCACCAATCCTCCTAGTGCTGGAATTACAGGCATGAGCCACCACACCCGTCATTGTGGTATGTGGTACTGGGGATCCAATTTGGGACCTTGCACTTGCAAGGCAGATGCCAGCACCACTGAGCTATATCCCCAACCGTGTGTGTGTGTGTGTGTGTGTGTGTGTATGTGTGTGTGTGTGTGTGTGTGTTTGCAGCACCGGAGACCAAACTTCTCACACTCACTCTGCAACTGCCACACCCTAAGAAACCAAGCAGGCCACATCCTGTCTTCTAGCCCCAATCTCTCCACCAGCAAAATAATATCAAGTGCCCTCCCTCACTCTGCCTTTGTGATTTTGTAAGATCCTTGGTGTTCAGCTACCAAAACAGTCTAGAAGTGGGAATTTCTTCAAATTCTTCATAAGATTAGGTCAATCTGGGCCGGAGATTTAGCTCAGTGGTTCTGGTGCCTGCCTCACAAGTGCAATGGTCCTGAGTTCGATTCCTGGTAACCACATACAACAATACTAGGTGTGGTGACTCACGCCCACCAGCAATCAATACCACATACCACAGTGCCGGGCATGATGGCTCATGCCTGTAATCCCAGCACTTGGGAGGCAGAGACAGGAGCATTGCTGAGTTCAATGCTTGCCTGGGCTACATAGTGAGCTCAGGGCCAGCCTGAACTACAAAGCAAGATGCTATCTTAAAAAAAAAAAAGACTAGGTCAATCTTATCCATGTCATATGATTTCCTTATTTTCTGACCCTATGTTTCTCTTTGATTTTCAAGCAGTTTTCCACTCTTAGATTTCAAGTTTTTAAAAAAATGCCTATTAACATTTTACCACTTCATACCAGTACAAAGAGAGGAGGCAACTGAAGAAAGCCACTACCATTGAATGTAAAACCCATCCTGTGTTAATAAGCAGCCACAAAAATGATTTAAGCTGAGTTACACTGTATACAGTAGCCTTACAATTTGTCATGGACCTAGAGAAACCATATATTAATACACTAATGGCACCACAGCCCCTTGCAAACCATCTTACTTTGCCTTTAGGACAATCCCCACCATTCACACACAATATCATCTCTGTACACTTAGGCTGGTTTGCCATTGTTAAAAGGGCCTTTCTACACTGTCCCTGTCAGCCAGACCTTTCCAACACTTGAAGTTTCCAACTGGCATATTTTCTTGGAGGTTTTCTGATGATCTCTTTCCAAAATAAATGAATAAACTAATACTTACTGGGCATCGGGTCTAGAAATT
Source organism: Thryonomys swinderianus (assembly GCA_004025085.1). Taxonomy (NCBI): domain Eukaryota; kingdom Metazoa; phylum Chordata; class Mammalia; order Rodentia; family Thryonomyidae; genus Thryonomys; species Thryonomys swinderianus. The sequence continues at coordinate 47,458 of PVIC010005240.1, forward strand.
ATATGCTAGTTGCTTTAGAGGACATTTAATTGTCATGAGAGCTTAGGAGACAGGGAGATGGGCCTTCATTTTCTAAAAAAAAAAAAAAAAGGATGCCAAGTCTTAGAGGAGGAAACTGGAATAGCTAGGCCATGTAGCAAGCTAGTGACAGAGCCAGTACTCACACCAAGCTTGCAGACAGTGAGTCCCACGCTCTCCACACAGCACTGTCTCCCTCTACTGATTTGTCCTTTCCATCCTCTTTCCTGTACTACAAAAACTGATTTACCATGTGTGCTGTGCGGAAGTTTTTTTTCTGTTTTCCTTCTTGCACCAGAAAGAACTTAATGATGTTATGAGCACTAATCGTCCCACTACAAATACTTCCTACCCTGGTTCCTGTCAACTCAACCGGGACGAGACCAGGCTATTTCCTTTTCCCTATGGATTCTGGAACAGCCCGTTCTAGGAAGTTGTCATTTATCCTATCCAAGTCCCTGGCCACTCTGAAATTGCTCTTCTGAGGCACTCAGCCATCCTAGAGCTGGATCGCTGAAGTCCATCCCCCACCTCTGCCCCAATTCCCTACTAAGCCTCACATCAGCTTGCTTCCAGGACTCTAGTCAACTTTCACAGCTCAGCGAGCCCCTTGGCCAGGGGGCCTGTAGCATATGCCACCCTTTGGCTACTATCCCATCTGTGCATGGCACTATCCCTGCTCTCCACAGCTTGGGCTCTGTAGGTCTTTGTCTGTGATTATAAAAAGGAAGAACTGGAGTAAAGGACTATGAGGTCACTTTCTTTTGTTGACTGAGGTATATCTATACTGTTAACAAAATACTTTCCTGACATTTCCTACTATCATACTCTCTCAAAACAGCTTTCTTCTGTGAGATAAGTCTCAGTGACGTTAACAATAACCTCATATACTGCACAAAGCTTTGCATTTTCAAAGCACACTCCTTGACTGACTTGTGGCTCACAACTCTGTGGAGGAGCCAAGAGGGATAGTCTGTCCATTTGATGGAGGGGGAAACTGAAGCCTGTTTTAGATAAATGATATGCCCAAATCACAGAAGAGTCCATCAGAGATAAGACCAGAACTAAAGGTTTACATGTAGATGCTCACATGCTGCCAACTTTTCTCATTCACTCATTTGTTTTGTGAGTCTCAAACACTGACACTTAAGTATATTTATAGATCCTGGCTGGGTTTATCTGTCACTTCCTGCACCTGCTCATTGACCAAGTTGGCTAATGAAACAGTTTCCATGCTTTTCCTCAACCCCTGTTTCTCTGGCTATACTAATGCCTTTTCCTTAAGCTAATTTGTCCCTTAGCAATCTCAGTTTGTGTTTCCTGGCCCAGGGTCACCGAGCCATTCTTAGTGTGAAGGAACTAAGATGGCGGGCAGCAGGCACAGAGCCTTCTTCTGGTGACTGAGCAATTCTTGCAGCTCCCAGCCCTTGGACATATTTATTCCAGGTATTTTTCATGAAACTATCATAATTTGCTAGCAAATGACAAAAGTACTTCCTGATGCTAAGAAAGCACTGGTAGGAGGCACTGTGCTAGGATTCTGAGACTGGCATCTCAGTCTAGGCTGTGAATCCTAACTGTACATTTCCTGACTGCACAACCTTAGACAAGTGGCTTACATTAAAAAAGGGAGGGATCATACAGTTCATTCAATCATTCACTCAATCAGTTGGTCTTCAAAAGTACATAAAAGAATAAAATAAAAATAACATGTTCTCTTTTGCTAGTATGCTCTTATCACACATACTTCCCATCATCAGATGCAAGCCCATCCTATCAGCAAAGGAAAACATGTGGATAACATTGCATGCATATCTACTTCAAACACACACATACAGCATTATTCTACAAGAACTTTTTATGGGACCTTGATTTTTTTTTGTGTCCTTAATATATGTATTAGTGATTTGCTTTCAGAACATACCAGTGGATGTCTTTCTTTTCATTAGCTGCATGGAATTCCCTTTGAAAGGTATACAGTAATTAACCAACATTTATTGCACAGTATTTAATGCTCTACATTCTTGTTTCTTGTTTTCATTATAAACAATGGTACAGTGGCCTAAATATATCCATAGCATGTATCCATAGGATAAAAAACTTATTGTAGTGTCGCTGGTATAAGAGATATACCAGCTACAGTTTGTTGTTGTTGTTGTTGTTGTTTTGCTTTTGAGACAGGGTCTCGCTTTGAGTTCAGGCTGGCCCTGAGCTCACTATGGTGCTCAGGCAAGCCACCGTGAACTCAGCAATCCTCCTGTCTCTGCCTCCCGAGTGCTGGGATTACAGGCGTGAGCCACCATGTCCGGCATTCCAGCTACAGTTTTTAACTGAATCATCAAATTACCCACTTGAGAAAAAGATCGCACCACTCTCATCTGGTGTGAAAGTTAGGGGAGTATATTTTGCCTCTATCAGTTTTCCTTCACAGCCTCATGCATAAGATGGGGACAGAATAGAAGTTCAGTGAGGGCTTTTGATTAGTAGTGCTATAAAATAAATCCAAATTCATCCCCTGTGCTCAGTCCTAAACAGATTCCAAGATGTACATCCTTGAAATACAGACTAAAAATATCTGTGCTGCCTGTGTTGTCAATTTCCCCCTATTGTAACATTTTCTTAACAAGCCTAGCAGCTGAGACCTATGTGAGTTTAATGGCTTGCAACTTCCTTGATGGACCAGGTAATGAACCACCTCCCCTTATTGCTAAAATGAGTAGAGACTTTAAATTTAACTCTTGTGAACCAAGGAAGAGGATACCCGCATCATTTCCCACCCACTTCCCAACTAGGGTTTGTGAGGCTGACGAGCATGAGTTCAGAGACCTCCGTTGCTGACACCATTGGAAAACATGGTCCAGCCCAGTCAAGCCCCGCTTGAGTGGTCCCTGTCATCTGTAAGATAATGGAGGGAAAGTTCTAGAAATAGCAGCCAAGGAACTGAACAAATTCAGACCCACAGCACCACTTGTCAGTTGTGCAATTTTGATCAAAGTGCCTCTGGGCTTCAGCTTCCTCACATATGCAATAGGGTTAAGGCTTTGAACAGTGGCTCATGTCTACAGTCCCAGCTCCTGAGGAGGGGGAAGGGAGGATGATGCACATCCAGGAGTCTGGGGCCATTTAGGGGGCCCTTTTCCCAAAAGGGAGGAAGGTTACTGATAACTTTAATAAAAATTATTAAGGGCCGGAGATTTAGGTCAGTGGTTCCAGCACCTGCCTCACAAGTGCAAGGTCCTGAGTTTGATCCCGGTAACCACATACCACAATGCTGGGCATGGTGACTCACGCCCACCAGCAATCAGTACCACATACCACAGTGCCAGGAGTGGTGGCTCACGCTTGAAATCCCAGGACTCGGGAGGCAGAGGCAGGAGGATTGCTAAGTTCGAGGCTTGCCTGGGTGACATAGTGAGCTCAGGGCCAGCCTGAACTACAAAGTGAGACCCTGTCTCAAAAAAAAAAAAATTGAACACTTACTGGGCACTCAACACTGTTCTAAATATCTTCATAATATCTGGCCTGCAGATCACTTGAAAGAAATGAAGTCAGATGTAAGTGTTTTGGAAACTCTGAAGTACTATGGAAATAGAAAGTGCTGTTTGCAAGATACACTGAACATCTGTGTTCTTGTACCACGACTGCAGCTAAGGTGGTGACTTCCTCTTCTGAATGGTCATCACATGTACTGTCTGCTCATTGTGTAGCTGACAGCATCAGTGTCTGATACTAGCTCTCAAAGTCAGTTGTCCTGTTATCTGGCCCTGATCATTCCATATGTGAGTCCTGAGCCTTCCAGAATATTCTACAGTTTAAATACTATGTCTTGTGGTTGAATTATATGCTCAGAGTTTAGTTAGCCTTGGAAAAATTTAAGCACTACATTTATAAACTTCTGAATACTGTGCACAAGTGTGTACTATGATTCACAGTGAGGACTTGTTTCCTGACTCAGGATGTTAAAAGTAGTGGTTTGGGCAAGACTAATTTAGAAAGCCAGGAGAGGTCATTGAGACTGAGTGGACTACATGCTCCTCCAGGCCCAGCTATCTTGTCTCCCTTCAAATGCACCAGTTCCTGAATGCAGTGGCCTTTCCTTCTTCTCCTTCTCCCTCTACTCTTACTCTGTCCAAGCCTACAGTATAAATTCTCGTGAGATGACCAAGCTAGAGGCTAACAGCACTTTCTGGGCATCCCAGCAGGCATCTGAGGAAGGAGAAGGCTTCCTTAGAAATTTGGAAATAGTCGGGAAACTGGTGGGTTTCCACCACTGGTCTAGATATTTAGATCTAAAAGTGCTCAGTTTCTGGCTTTCACTGACTCTAAGTCAGGCCCCATTCTTTTGACAAAGCATCTCAGGGCTTTAAGAAGTTAGAAAATAGACTAGAAATAGCAAGGGATTTTCTCTCCCGCCCTCATCTGGAAGGGCAAAGCCAAAGCCACCTGTCTCGTGAGTTTGTGAGCACCTGCTGCCACCCACTGGCAACATGGGTCAGTTCACCCACACTGAGCAGTGAGGACTCCACACCCGGGAGAGCCCTCCAGTTGCTTCCTGGCTCCTCTGAAAAGGCACCACAGGGACCAAGGTGTGGCTCAGTGCTGATCACTCGTCTAGCTTGCTCCATGTCCTAGATTCCTTCCTCAGAATGGCAAATCCAAAACAAAAAACCCACCCAAAACAAAACAAAACCCATCCCAAACAAAACAACACCCAAAGTTTAACTGCCTTCTAAAACTGGTACATCCACATACATCCCAAACTAGACTCCAAAAGGCTGTAGTTTGTCAGTAAATTCAGCCAAAATTTACTGGGCACCTAGAGGTAAGTGCCTGAAATATAAAAATGCATGAATGGCCACTCAGCAGTGAAAACACTGAAAAGCTCCATAACCACATGAGTGAAGGTCCCTGTCTAGTCTAAGATTTGTGCAGTAACTGCTATTCTCACTCCCAACTTTTAGTCTTTTCTTACAAACCAATTAAAGCACACAACTAACAATGATGAAACTAAACAACAACAATGAAAGTTTCCTGTTGCTCAGAAAGATGTGTGTGGAAGGTAAGTTTTTTTCTACTTTCCAGATAGAAAAATAAGTTTCATCCACTGCACATGTTAGTGGAGAGACAACAAAAGACTGTGAGAGTCTGTAAACTGTAGGAGTTGGGACAGGGCATCAGGAGATGGGAGAAGGACAGTTCTGCCCACATGGAGAAGTCCAGAAAGGCCTTACAGGGACTGTGCTGGGCCTTAGCGGATGAGAAAGAATTTTCCAGCCCAGGACACGGAACTGCAAGGTGAGGCCACAGGCCCATAGGTCTGAGTGACGCAGGACACTGCGGGGTGCAGCCCACTTGGTCAAGTGGCCAGAGCTGAGGCTCTCGGATGTCAGGGCTGTTTATTTGGGACCCACTGGCCAGCTGCCAAGAAAAATCTTTAAAACTCTCTCTTGTGGACAATTTTATTCTCAAAAATCATCAACATTTGCCAAGCTTTTTTCTAAACACACTCACTGTTTTAGTTGTTAGGACTGTGGTTTCAGTATTTTAAAGCAAATCCCAAATGTTGTTTCTCCTCCCCTTTTTTTAAGAATTAGCTCCAACTCATAACAATTTATTTTTACTTTGTTCTGTTGCAAAATATATGTAACAAACTGCATTTTAACTATTTTATGTCTATATTTCAACAGAACTGAGTACTCACAATATTGTGCAATTATTAGCACTATCTATTGTCAAACCCTTTTTCATCATCCTAAGCAGAAACTGTTCTTCTTTTTCCCCAGTCCCAAGTAAACCTCATCTATTTTCTGTCTCTGTGAAATCTCCTAGTCCAGAGAAATGCCTTTTGAAATGTAAGGACCATGTCATTATCTTCCTGAACAAAGTTAACCTTTTTTTTTTTGCTTTTTTGAGACAGGGTCTCGCTTTTTGTAGTTCAGGCTGGCCCTGAGCTCACTATGTAGACCAGGCAAGCCGCCGCAAACTCAGCAATCCTCCTGTCTCTGCCTCCCGAGTGCTGGGATTACAGGCATGAGCCACCACGTCCGGCATTGTGGTATGCGGTGTTGATTGTTGGTGGGCGTGTCTCCACGCCCAGCATTATATGTGGTTTCCGGGGATCGAACTCAGGACCTTGCACTTGCGCTTGCGCTTGCGAGGCAGGCGCCGGAACCACTGAGCTAACCCTCCGGCCCCAAAGTTAACCATTTTTATTCACATCTTTGCTGAATCTATATTCAAGTTTCCTCAACTATCTCCAAAACACTGTCAAACATGTAAGCAGAGAGGAAATGTGCTTAGATGTGCCCAAGACGTGAGAGACCATTTGTCTGGAAGTGGAGGAAACCAGAGGGAATAATTAGGGCTGGTGATGACTTGGGAGCTAGTACAACAACTCAACTCTGGTATTTTCTGTTTTCTGGTAGTTGGCAAACCAATACATATTGTACAACACACACCTGACAACTCAGTCACTTCACTCATTATGCCTGGGAATTCAGAAACTAGCTGGGACATGGCCAACATTTAAAAATAGGACTGAATGTGAGGGTGGAAAGGAACATAGGACTCACAACTCCAGACATTCTGGACAGAGACATAAATGAGGCCTAAACTAGTCAGGTAGGCCTTATAATAGTGAAGGGGTTCTTGACTCAATTTTGGATTCATTACCTGACTCAAAACCATCAAATTTTCTCATAGTACATGCACCATTGTATGGACATGCTGTTATGGACAACTGTTTTAGGAATACAAACAAAGACTAGGTAGATATAGGCGTGTGTCTGGATAAATGCAATGATCTGTCACTGGTGGTTGATGTTATTAATTTGATGATTAAGTTGTTCAATGCTCTATCACTCAGGCACTGCTCATACAGAGAGCAAACTGCGTGGTGTCTTAGTCAACATTCATCTAAACGGCCTGGAAGAGAGTGCGTGGGGAAACTGCCAAGTTTGCAGATGGCATTCAGCTTTTCCAGAGATTAAAATGCCAAGCTGATTAGGGATAAACTGAGCAAAGATGTGGACGTGGGCAGAAAAGTGGCAGAGGAGTTTTAATGTGACTAAATGTAAGAAAACATATTCGGGGGAAATAATCTTATCAGAGGATTATGAACCAGGGTGCTCAACTACAACCTGGAAAAGGAATCTGGAATAACAGAATATTGTTACCTCAAGACAGTCCTGAGAGACGTCACAGAAAACCCAAAAGATTAAGAAAGTGAAAACATGTATGCCCCAACCTAAAGGGTTTCTCACTCTCTAACCTCAGTCTGCATGAGCTGTAGAAGTTCCTTATTTGGGATACAGTATATCATGTCCAGTCAACTCCCCCACAAATGACACAACAAAGAGAGAAAAAAAGAATCCAGTGAAATGGCTCTGGTTTTAGGAGACCTAAAGTAACAAGTTTCTTCAGTCCATAAAAGTAAATATCCAAAGATGGCACCCAGGCATGGACAAGAAGGAAAGAGAATACGCAGCAACTGCACATGTAGTGCCGTTCACCTTAGATAGCTATAACGCATCCTCACAGTATTATGGGCCTCCTACAGGACAGGGACATGGCTGGGCTTATCGGAAATGGAGGCTCAGGGGAACTGACTTGCTTAAAAGTAGCCGTTAGTAGGGGGAGAGCTGGTAAAATGAAATTCCATCTCATCTACTGATCACATTTAGAGGCTATGTCTATCTAGATGGTGAGTAAGCTTGACTTTTTTTTTTTTTTTTTTTTTTTTTGAGACAGGGTCTCGCTTTGTAGTCCAGGCTGGCCCTGAGCTCCCTATGTAGCCCAGGCAAGCCTGGAACTCAGTAAACCTCCTGTCTCTGCCTCCCGAGTGCTGGGATTACAGGCGTGAGCCACCACGCCCAGTTTCAGCTCTTGCTGGGATACCCATCTTCTACTGTTTGACATCAAGCAGATGCTGAGAAATGTTTCCAGGGTTACTGAGCTCAATATAGCTAGACTTTTAGGAGTTAATACCAGAGAAGACAGCCAGACTCTGAGAAAGACGACCCCTGAGGGTATCCACTGCCTCTTTTCAGAGTTCGCCAGACTCCCCCCACAGGAGGGAGCCAACAGCCTCGAGTGGCAGGTGAGACCCTTCCGCAGAACAGTAAGCCCGAAGCTCTGAAAATAACTAATTTCCAAGTGAATACCGCAGCTGTGACTTTAGCTGAGAACAGCAAAGCACTTTCTGAGCAGATATCTGAAGACATCTATTTTGGGGAATAATTAAATGATGTAGTATCACAAGATAACAACATTATCAAATACAAGAGGAAAAAAAGAATAGCCCAGGAGAACACATGACGGGAAGATTGGATGCATTTGTCTGTAGGCCCAGTGGAGCTACAGGACAGAAGGCTTTGGAGGCCTGGGACAGATTCTCTTTCCATGACTGGCTTATAAAATTAAATCAGACTGATTTGATACTGGAGCAAAGCGGGTCACTTGTAAAGTCTGCCTTGGAGAAAGAGCAGGCAGATATAATTTTCAAAGGACACGGATGTGTTTCTCACGAGAGAAACAGGGCTGCTGGCCTGAGAAAGCCCAGGTTTACGAGGATTAGCTGGAGGATCATTAGTGCTACCGCGAGCTGTGAGCTTCCACTTGGGTTCCAGTCTAGATCAAGGGAGAGTTCCCCACCCCTGGCCCACGGTCACGTCATGAGTCCCCGCCAGGGAGCGGAGACGCAGCCTGGCGGGGCCCTGGGAGTGCAGAGCAGTGTGTGCCTGGCGCACACACGGCCCCGTGGTCACACGTCCTTGTGCAGTGACCAACCTGCACGGCACACGCGGCAGCCAGGCCTGCTCCATCTGCCCCTCGGCTCTCCAGCTACCTCCGGGCTCCATCCACACAGGTTCACCCCCATCCTTCCTCACAGTCCCAAACAAGCTCTGTCTCCCTGGCGAAATCTGCCCGACCGCTTCCCATCCCCACAAAGCTTCATTTGTTTTTCTCTCCTGCACCGACTCTCTCTGAGGCGCTGCATCACTAGCACCAGTCCACAGAGCCAGGGCAGGAAGTCTCCCCACTTTCTGCCCTCACGGGCAGAGACTCCATTCTCCGCTCCAAACCGCCGCGGCTGCGCTTCCGCCCACACACCGCCCGTCCCTGCAGCAACAGCCTCGTATCTCGAGGCAGTGACCCTGGATTTCCACACCCGGCCCAGCGGGCACATTCCATTCTGCAGCTTCCTGGCTGGCACCGCTCAGGGGAGACACTTCCCCAGAGCGGCTCTCAGGACTGAGGCGGGGAGGGCTGGGAGGGGGCCCTGGCACTGGCTCGGGAGCAGCGATAGATGCAGCGTCCTGGGCACCTGAGTTCAGCCAGAGGGCTCCGTGCAGCTTCGTAACGGCGAAGTGACCTTAGGTGCTGTCCTCTCATCTCCATGGGTTGAGAAACCTGGACTTGAAGGGAGCAGGCGGCAGAAGTCTCCCGGGCCATGAACTGGGAGCCCCGTGCTGACGTCTTCTCCCTGGAATTCACCAAGGTTAGCGCTCATGCCGTCCTGCTGGAGCACAAAGATTGGCGGTGCTGTCCTGCCTCTCCTCTCCATGAGTCTGTCCATCCTTTCAGCCTTCTCGAATGACCCACTGAGATACTCCTCAAGTTCAAGAAACCCCAGCGAGTAGATTTACCAAAAACTTCCAGCATTCTAGGGGACTGAGGCAGGACGATTCTAAGTGTGAACTCAGTGGAACTCTGTGTCAAAATACAAAATAAAAATGGCTGGAGATGCACCCCCGGGTGAAGACCTAGGCTCAGTCCCCAGTACCAAAACAAACCAAACCCAACATTTAACAGCCCAAAACCCAGAACACAGGGCTTTGAAGAGAAGTCAGCCAGCCCTGTGTGGTGGTACATGCTTATAATCTGAGCACTCAGGAGGCTGAGGCAGAAAGATCAGTGTGAGTTCAAGGCCAGCCTGAACTATACAGCAAGACTCCGTTTCAAAAGACAAACAAACTGCATGATGTCAATTATTCAGTACTGTTATAATAAAATCTGTTCTGTAAACCTTTAAAAAATACTGTAATTCTCGTTCATTTACTCATTCTACACACTATTATTCACCAAACTGTATGCAAAGAACTGGGTAGAGAGGAACCATATGGGAAGGAAAGGCCTTGCTTAGCTCTAACACAAAGAAGAATGATAACCAGGTGCAGTGGCACATCTGTAATCCCAGTGCTCAGGAGACTGAGGCAGGAGGATCACCTTGAGTTCACCTATGTTCTAGACAACATAGCAAGACTCTGTCTCGAAAAGCTAAAAATAAATGAAAATAAGTTAATGTTAATAGGAGTACAATAGATTGTTTACCCAGAGTAAAAGCACTAAAAGTATATTAGCTACAATAAAATTAATGATAGGTAAAATAAAAGTATTTAGCACTAGGTTCTGTAGTATGTGCTTTGAACACTGTCCAGTTAATCTTCACAAGGGTCCTATGAGGACAGCATTATCTCTCAATTTATAGATGCATAGATTGACGGTCTCAAGGTCACACACCTAGTAAGTGATGGATACAGGATCTGAAGCCAGGCAGACTGTCTCCACAGATAGCTTAGGAACCACCATGGACTACTTCTTAAATATGGCATTTTTCAAAAGCAATTAAAGATCACCCATCAAAAAGTCTCAGAACATACAATTTTTGAAGCATTCATTTTTATGCATGCTGTCTATTTTATTTGACTTTTGGGATTAAATAAAATGTAATAAAATAGTAGGGCATAAGAATTCCTATTCCTATTTAAAAACATGTTTCCATACTCCGATTTCTCTTCAGATTGTATAAATCTTTTGCTGTTTTGAAACATGTTTCCAAGAAATGATAACTTCTGAAGTAAAACTTAAAGACAACTGATGCCTTTAGGTACAATTTGATAACTTTCTCACTAAGAGTTAATCTTTATAAATGTTAATCCTCCTTTTTCCCATAGTGCTTTACAAAAGAAAAATCTTTAAAATCTTTTTTTACTAGGGTTGTAAATAACTCCTGAAAATAAAGCTTGCAGTTTCTTTATAGCAAAGGCATATATATTTCAAAAATCCCTTTGTTTTATCACATACTCCACAACAAAATGTCTCTTTAAAATCCCTGTGCTCCTGCTAGAAGACAACCAACAACATGGGAAAAAATCTTTACTAGCTGTGTATCAGACAAAGGGCTATTATCGACAATATATAAAGAACTCAAACAGATCAGCCTCCCCAAGTTTAAAGACCCAATTCAAAAATGGGCAACTGAAATGAACAGACACTTCTCAGAGGCAGAAATCAAAGCAGCCAAGAAACATATGAAGA
>PVIC010005241.1:0-58703 GCA_004025085.1 Thryonomys swinderianus
AAAGGGAGAGGGAGGAGAGGGAGGGGGAGGGGAGAGGGGGGAGAGGGAAAGGGAGAGTGAGAAGGAGAGGGAGAGAGAGAAACAGAGAGAGAGAGAGAGAAACAGAGGACAGCTTCATCACAAATAATATCAAAACTCATACCAAATGACATCTCTATCTCTGGATAGATTCCACTGTGTACTTGCTTTATCACATTCCAGTCATTGCATTCTTGATGAAGACACAGCAAAGAAGAGTGTGAGTTGCGCTGAATTTCATTGAGTTTTCAAATACCAGGGCTTTGTACTTCATGAGGAGGAAACTCAAGTTGCCTTGAGGAGAAAAAGGAACATGTTGTGACTGAATCTTTGGGTAACTGAAAAGTTTTGGAGCAGATGGGTTAGGTCATTGTGGATCCAGAGCTCTGAAGGCTTTATTGAGGATCTACTAGCCTAAATCCCTCATCTTTCCCCTCTCCTTTGTTGACTTTTCTATGAACAAGATCTGCCTCCTGGGGAAGCTAAAGGGAACACTCCATACTTAGATCCTACCAGCTTAGAAACAATGTATATCTCAACGATGCTAGCAGTGGGTTTTGATATGAACAACTTTGGAACGACATCAGCACGGATCCATCCTTGAACTCTATCTATGCTGGAGCACGGAGACATCAGGTCACCTGTAGATGCTGGAATTTATGAAGTGGATGTGGGGAATAGAGAATGGAAGTGAGGTCATGGGGTGATCGGAAAGCTGTTTCCTACAGGTTGAATGAACATCCAGACCCTCTCTTCTCGAGGGTATAGCATTCTCACCGCTGCCGGCACCTCGTTTCATTTCTCCGAGATCAGTCAGGATGTTGGTGGCAGCGGATATCAGGGGAAAGGTGGAAGCGGAGGACTGGCACCACAGCACCTTCCTCCCCAAGGCTCCAGTGAGCTGGGTGCCGAGTTCCAGGGCCTGACCTTCCTTGCTGGTGCCTGACCCGCCCTGTCCTACTCTCCACTCCGCGCTCATGTTCCACAGAGTTCCTGTATCGTTCCCTCCTCTCAGCCCAGCCAAGGAGACACTGAAATGCAGAATCTCACACCTATTGGATGTAGCTCAAAGAATCGGCTTTAATCCCAGCAAGTCTTTTCACCACAAGCTCTGCTTTTCTCTTCACAGAATTTTTTTAGTGTGGATTTTTTTGGAGACCCCAGAGAGGTAAGGACCTTTGCTTTGTTGATTATACATTTCCACTCAGAACACCTTTAAGCATCTGTCCACTAGAAGTGAATGAGTTTTTTATGAAATGATATTCATTCCTTGTGTGTACATTACTGGGGTCCAGTTAGGGCCCCAGAGTCTGTCTTCTGGATATTTATTATTTTCTATCTCTTTTTCCGCCTCACCCCTATGCCCTCTGATGTCACCACACACACTTAAACTCATGTTAGAATGTATATTTCCCCTCTTAAAAGTTTGACCTCATTTACCAGACAGATCCTTTTGCCTCCACTGAAATAATTTCTCAGAACATACCTGAGTACCAAGAATGTGCCAGAAATATAGAACATGGGCCACACCGCCTGGCCCTCTCTCACTCCTTGTCCAGAAGCATGCCTCCAACCTAGAGTCTTCAGGTTCCTGATATTACAGCTAGACAAGGATGTCACTGACCCTTTGCTCAGTTTGCGCTTCCTGTGTTGACGTTTCCACCCTTCTTACGAACCCTTCAGTAGCCCTGCCCCCAGAGCTCACCGCAGCTCCACACCACCTGTCTCGTATCTTCTTTCACATGAACTGATGCTCTTTCTGGCTCCCAGGGCAGCCCTCTCCGACTGCACAGGCAGTCTGCAGTAACAGCAGTTGCACCCAGGGCCTGTTCTACCCCACCAGCCTACTGCAGCAGGATCTGGTCCTTGTCTCGATCTTTCATTTCTCTCAAATCAGCATTCACGCCTCAGTTTGTGCTTCCTGAGAGATGCGACTAATAACTCCTCAAAGCTAAGCACTTATCAAAAAAGGAGCTAAGTTTAAATATTCCCAGGGATGTGTAGTCAAACCTCAGTGATCAAGAAATTTGTATTGGGAATTAATTTACTTCTAAAAAATGTGTTTGTAGTTGTGACCTCAGTATTTGTGAGAGGCTACTGATCATTCTCAATGTGTGCCCAGAGCTCTGAGACACCTGATACTCAAGTACTCATTTGAGGTCAAACAAGGAAATCCTGAGTCCTTTTGCTGCCTGCTTTCAATCTAATCATAACAATTGTCATTTCTTTAATGTTCTGGATTTTTTTTTTTTACTTTTTGTTAGTGATTTTTCTGTTTAAAATGTCCCCCCAAGCATAGTGAGGAAATACTGTGCAGTGTTCTCAAGCTCAGCGGGCTGTGATGAGCCTTACAGAGAACAGACAATGATAGATACCCTCTTTCTGGCTGAAAACCTGATTTCTTTGGCTACAAGTTGTGTTAGCAAGCCAATGATACATCCAAAAGAAAAAGAGATTTGCCGCTCTGGGTGGAGGAGCCCTTCTCAAAAGTGCTAATATAACATTCATAGTGTCATACAGCTGTAAAGAGATGGAAAAGCAGCTAAAATTGTAGATGCACAAAATGGTGACATTTTAAAAAGCATAGGGTTCAGTATTGTGAAGAAAAAGCCAAAGAAATTTACAATTATATTATCCAAGGTTAGAAAATGTTAAGCTCTTTCTGGTTGATGTTTTATTATACATAACTCATTCATTGCAAAGGTCTCTATTCTCAAAAAGTGACTTTTAAACAGCAAGCCACACATAGAACAAGGTTAACGAAAATGTTCTTACCTAGAGGGTATTTGCCACAACTGTAGACACAACTACTGCGAATGACCTACATTGATGGGTTGTGATAGAAAAACTAAGTTGAATGTTTAGTTTTTAAAATCTTGTTAGAGTAAAAGACACACTGGAATGAGCCTCCCTCAAAATACATCCCCTTGCTTCAAAGACACTATGTTATTGTCACTTTGTGAAGGGTTCTGGACGTTTCCTTTCTATCTATCAATGTCCTGAATTTATTCAAATATTTACCATTCTTAATGATTGTGACATTGTGAAAGATCCAGTGGACCCAGTAGGTGGGAGTACACGACCCTCTCAGGAGCCTGCCTTCCAGTTGCAGCAAAAGTCACAGAGTTTTATCACAATTCCAAGGGCAGTTATGAAAGAGGACTTCCAGAACTTCTTCAGAAAGTGGCAGGAATGAAGGAATAAGTGTAGTTTAAAGTGAATATTTTGAGGGAGATTAATGGAAATGTCTGTAACTATAATAAAATTTTCTATTTAAATATTCACCGTATAATTTGATCCTACTTTGTATATATTCTAAAAAATGAAATATATATCTGTTACATAGGTGAATGTAGATAAGGATTCCTTTTCCCTCTGTCCCACCATCATCATCTTGCCACTGCTAACCCCTCTTAGCCCTCTTGTTAGGATCTGAGTTCCTCTGGCTCCTGTCCTCATCTATGAGGTATCTGTAGGCCTGGAGCTCAAACAGACAGAGGGGGACACAGGCATTACCCAGAGCAGGGAAATCACAGACACTAATTATGCTGTTCTCTTTCCCAGGTCTATTCTTTTGTGCCTACTGTAATTGATGGAGTGGTGCTGTCGAAGACACCTAAAGAAATTCTGGAGGAAAGAAATTTCCACACTGTCCCTTACATCGTGGGAATCAACAAGCAAGAGTTTGGCTGGATCATTCCAATGGTGAGAATACATGACCCTTCAAGATATCTACACTCTTATTTCCTTTGGTGCTGAGTTCTTCCTTCTCCAAGATCCTCTCTAAATCCAAGGCAGCTGTCCACGTTGTCACAAGTGGACATTTTCTTGGAAATCTCTAGGGTGGTTCACCTGTCCCAGGGATGGTGTAGCTCTGAAAACTCCTATCCCCAAACCCTCTGCCTTCTCTTTAAAGAACATTAAAGTAGGACTGGAAAGCCTGCAGAGGTAATAACTATATACCATATACTCTGCATAACTCTATACCCATGCAACTTAAAAAGGACTGGGAGCCAGGAGTTCAGGAGAGTCAGACTGGGGCACAATAGTTCCCACATGGGTCTGCACTCACCTGTCCCACAGCCCCCTCTTTGGAAGGATTCAAAGAAAGTGCCCCCTCCCTGAGTTAAATCTGGCTTCTAAAGGGGAAGAAAGGCTTTCACTCTATCAAAGATAAACAAACCTATACATTATTTAAAACAATTGGACAGATTTTAGTAACAGGATGACAGTGGGAAAGCGATCAGGCATGACTTGAGTAGATATCTCTGGCACTAAAGGATGGAAACACTTCCAAGCTGGGTGAATTAGGAAGCACTGCAAGTATGTGGTGTGAGTCCATATGGCCAGAACACTGGGTTTGTTCCTGTACATTCATCTGCAGTGGAAACACTTCTTGGTCTCTGGGACAAGAAGCAGAGGTATAGGTGAAGAGAGCAACTGGCTGGGAGGTCAAGAGTTATTTGCAGAAATACTTAGACTTCAAACAGTTTTTCAAAAACAAATTCCAAAAATATTAAATCAGATCCCTGAGGAAACTGTGTTTTTTTTTGTTTTTTGTTTTTTTGAGACAGGGTCTCACTTTGTAGTTCAGGCTGGCCCTGAGCTCACAATGTAGCCCAGGCAAGCCTTGAACTCAGCAATCCTCCTGCCTCTGCCTCCTGAGTGCTGAGTTTACAGGCGTGAGCCACCACGCCCGGCACTGTGGTATGTGGTATTGATTGCTGGTGGGCATGAGTCACCATGCCCAGCATTGTATGTGGTTACTGGGATCGAACTCAGGACCTTGTGCTTGCGAGGCAGGTGCCAGAACCTCTAAGCTAAATCACCAGCCCGAAACCGTTTTTTTTGTGTGTGTGTAAGTGTGTGTGTGGGGGGGATGGTGAGAAATTTACATCTCAAAGGACAAAGAAAGTGTTGATGACAGAAAACTTTTTTTAAAAAACTGAATTCTTCATTGGTACATTTTATATACAGCTCACAATTACACTCAACATTGGGGAATTTGCACTAGTATATGACAGGAGTTAATTCTCATTTTTATCCATATCCCTGTGCACCCTACAAGCCCTACCCCCTATATACATATGCTTTCTGTTCCTTTTAAATCATATTTATTCTTTTCCCTCATTACTTTCCCCTACCACTTTCCCTTTGAATATTTCCTATTTCACAAAATTTGTCATACATTTTATAACTCATTTACATCTACAGGTTGTCATACACAGAGTAAAGATGTGATATTTACATATCTGTGACCTATTTATTTCACTTATTAGTGTGTCCTCAAGGTGTGTCCATTTGCGCATAAATGACTCAAACTTGTCGTTCTTTGTGGCAGAGTAATATTCCATTTTATTTTTTTTTTAAAAGTCTTCTTTATCCAGTCTCCAGTTGATGGGCATCAGGGTTGTTTCCAAGACTGGGCTGTCACAAACTGAGCTGCTATGAACATGGGAGCACATATGGATGACAGAAAACTTTCTAAGGTAATTGCTCTAAGAGCAATCACCACTTGGTGGAGGACTGTTCTCAGAGTGGCATCTTAGGGGCCACATAGCCTTAAGGTGCTAGAAGTCAGCTGAGTTTTAGATCAAGACTACAAATGCACAATGTTGAGAATGACTGCGAGCTGTATATAAAATGTAGCGATGAAGAATTCAATTTCAAAAAAAGACTACAAATGCAGTGGTTTGGACAAGGGTGCCACATGCTGGGAGTTCTATAGTTCTCACTTCAGAAAGATTCCAGAGGCTATCAAAGGAACAAAGCTATACTGACTGATTTTGTTTTCCTCAGCCATCTGAGTGTATGGTGTACTGTCAGCACACTCTCGCCTTAAGTCCTCTGCTTCAGCAATGTTCTGCCTTAAGTGTGTACTCACTGTCTGGGTGATTGCCTTGTGATAGATATTCGGTATTCATAATGTCCTTTTCGTATTCTTTAAGCTTTGTCTGTAAGTCTATTTTATTTTTTTCAGATTCATAAAAGACCCTGGCCTATCAGGGACCAACAAAGAATCTCCATGTGTTGGTTTGGTTAGTTGGCCTTTGGTTCTTATTTACTTCTAATGTTTTGAAAATGCTTCACCATTTTTTAAACAGATAATGGGCTATCCAATCTCTGAAGGCAAGCTGGACCAGCAGACAGCCGCATCACTTTTGTGGAAGTCCTACCCTATTCTTGTAAGTGTCTAGGGTATCAGTGGAAGTTGACTGGTTGACAATTAGTGAAGGGTAGGGATCTCACCCCAAATCACAGACTGAATTCAAAGGCAGGGAAAACAGTGGGGTCTGAGGTTCGATCTGCATTTTCACTGACCCAGGAGGGTTTCACACAGGGCCAGAGAGAGTCACCATCATTGAAGCCTTCCTTGCTCTCTGGAGAAGCCACACTACTCACCAGGTAGACATGGTCACTTTCTTGATGCATTTCAGAACATCTCTGAGGAACTGGTTCCTGTGGTCACCGAGAAGTATTTAGGAGGGACAGATGACCATTTCAAAAAGAAAGACCGATTCCTGGATTTGATTGCAGATGTGATGTTTGGTGTCCCTTCTGTGACTGTGGCTCGTAGCCATACAGGTGAGTTCTAGAAACTGGATGGGAGAAGGACACTGATTCACTGGCTTTGGTGTCTGATTCTTTCCCCACTTTCCAGCATAGACAGATTGGGACCTGCTAAGGCTGATTCTATGTCGCTTAGGGAAAGGACTGTCCATTTTGATATCTGCCAATAGTGGATGCTGATAAAATGATTCAAATGCAAGGAATTACTTTGAGAAGGGATTCTAGGAAATACCAGTAGGGAGACACCTAAATGTGTGGCATCTGTTTCTGGTCACCATTCAGGAGGCCTCACAGGACTCCCTTTTCTATCACTTGTAATGTCTCCTCTTTCATGTCTAAGTTTATCTGTTTTAGTCTCAGGTAGGTATGTATGTATGATCTATATATCTCTTCTTGGATAGAGTAGCTAAAAATTTGTCACTTTTTAAAATTTCGGAAACCAGCTCATGGTTTTGTTAATCTTTTGTGTGTTTAGAGACTCCAGTTAATTTCTGATTAGATATTTATTTCTTCTACCACCTTCAGGGTTAGTTTGCTTTGCTTTCTAGAAGTTTGACTTTATTTTTTATTACAGACTTTGTTTTTAGATGTAGAATTTTCTTGCTATAAACTTTATTATAACTACATTTGATATATGCCCTGAGTTTTGGGTTTTGTTTCTTCTTCATATGTCTGAATACATTTTCAATTTTCACATTAGTTTCTTTGTTGAAATATTTATTTGAGAACATACTGTTTTCTTCCCCATGCATTTGGAATTTTCCCAAATCCTCATTACTGATTTCTAATGCATTCCATTGTAGTCAGAAAACTACATTTTATAATTTTAAGCTTCTTTAATTAGCTTGTTTTGTAATCTAATGTAGATCTATATACAAATATATTTTTTGGAATTCTGATTATTTTGTGCCTTTCTTGAAATTAACTGTAGATGTCTGTGCTTTTTATAGATAAACTTTGGCTTTTATCCCATGTTAGGGAATTTTTCAGCCACAATATCATAAAATGTGTCATCTGTCCTGTCTCCCCTTTCTTCTCTTTTTGTGTTTCTGTTATGAAAATGCTTGACCCTTTGATGATATTTCATAGTCTCCATTTCTTGTTTCTAATTGTAATTGCTCTAATCTACTTTCAACTTCTTTTTCAAGACTTATTTTCCTGGATCTCAAAGAGAATGGTTCTAAGGCAGAGAGCACCTTTTCTTTGTTGCTGCTTTTCTTTGTTGACATCAGCTTATTATTTCCACACTTTACTTCCCCCCAAGCCAAGGAAGCAGGCATGCGAGGTGACTGCAGTACAAATCCCTGAATTGTGTGATTTCCTGAAATACAAGAAGCCATGGAATAATCCTTCCTTGGATGTATTTTTATTTACGGTTTTTCATTTTCAGATAAGTCATTTGAATTTCCTTCACTCTTCTCAGAGTATGAGGGGGAAAAAACTAGAAATGCTCAAAAGTTAGAAAAAAAAAAGAAAACAATTATGTTGTAGATATCCTTGAAATGAATGGGCACTACTGTGTCATCAATGAAACAGATTCAGGGTGTTTTTAGAAATATCATATTCATTCAGCAAACATCTGGTGACTTAGCTGGTTCCACTTCATAAAGCTAAGCATCTCCAAGGAATTGATGTGTCCTGAAGCCATGTTTCTCTCCTGAGCCATGAACCAGGAATTTCTTGCACAGCTGATGACAATGACACCCTGTCATTGTGGTTCTGACAGCGTGAGCTGTGCATGCTTCATGTCTTCTCAGATGCCGGAGCCCCCACCTACATGTATGAGTTCCAGTACCACCCAAGCTTCTCCTCATCCATGAAACCCAAGACGGTGGTAGGAGACCATGGGGATGAGATCTTCTCAGTATTTGGTGCTCCATTTTTAAAAGGTAATGGTCCTTATTCTGTGCGATGAGCATAGAATTAGTGAGCTTGAGTCCTGGACTTCACTTAGTGGCCTTGAGCATAGTTATTTCCCTCTCTCTTACTTTCTGGATTCAGCATCATAGGATTGAACTACATGGAATAGCAGCCAACATCTTTCCAATTCTGACTTGCTTGAAGGGGGTAGGCTATCCATATGCCTTCAACCATGGTTATTCTCAGAATTCGATCTGTAACAAAATATAATGTGATTATCCATTCATAAAAGACTATCAGAATGTAAATGAAGCAAAGATCCAAATTGGTGCTAACCTTGAATGGAGTGTCATATGTATATGTCTATTTATTAATCTACTAAAGATATAAAACTCATGAATTTTAATTTGTAATCTATTTAAAACTGTAATATTTAAAGAAATTCTTCACAAATGCCTTCAGTGCCTTCACTGCCATCAAAGAGTTGCACCTGACTTGTGACCCATTCTGTGGGTGTTTGTGACACACTCTCATCTCTGGCACCTCCTAGATGGGCAGCACCTTAGGAACTTTGCAGTTCTGATATGCTTCAGAATATATGGAAATGAGAGATGAGAAAATATTCAAAGCCAACAAGTCAACAAGGCTGAGAGTCAGAAGAAACGTGGGAGTGTAACACTGTGATGCTGAGGGAGGCAGGATGGGCAGGTAGGCACGGATGACAAGAGCCGTGAACTCATTGATGAACTGTGCAGCCGCTGCTGAGTCATGATCAGCATTCTCAGCATGAAAGTGCCCCTGGGTAACCAGGATCTTTTCACAGTGCAAATCAGTAGGCGTGGAGAAAGGGCCCCCCCACTCATGCCGTGTTACTGTAGGTCCTAAATCACACTCTGAATCAAAGGCTTTTCTTCTTCTCCTCCTCCCCCTGTTCCCCTCCTCTTTCTCTCTCCCACTTCTCCTTCTCTTTCTTCTGCCCTATAGATGGTGCCTCTGAAGAGGAGATCAACCTCAGCAAGATGATGATGAAATTCTGGGCCAATTTTGCTCGCAGTGGGTGAGGCTGATGGCAAATATGGAGTAGGGTTGGTGGTTAGAAGGTAGCATATCTATTGGGAAAGGTAACTCTTGAAAGTTGAGTGACCAAATCCTAAAACCCTGTGAATATACACTTTGACAGTGAGAGATGCTCTACATTTCTGGAGATAAATGAACAACTTTGCAGAGATAAGGCAGAAGATCCCTTCATATATCAGAGAGATGGGAACCACATGGCAGCTTTGAGAATTTCTATTTTATTTTATTTCCAGGAACCCCAATGGGCATGGGTTGCCCCACTGGCCAAAGTATGACCAGAAGGAAGGGTACCTGCAGATTGGAGCCACCACCCAAGCAGCCCAGGGGCTGAAAGCAAAGGAAATGGTTTTCTGGAATGAGCTCTGGGCCAAGGAAACAGAGGGGAAGCCAACTCAGAGAGAACGTATTGAGCTCTGAACAGGAGGCCCAGCCAGCCTTCACAGCCTGGAACAACTAAGATAGGTGTATTCTACAAAAGGTATTGGTAGGGGCTGGGGATTTAGCTCAAGGTAGGCACTGCACCTGCCTTGGAAGCAGAAGGGCCTGGTACTGGCAAAAAAAAAAAAAAAAAAGGTGTTGGTAGACCAATGTGTCAGTACTTGTGGAGGTCGGATAATTGTGTCATGAAAAGTCCAGGGAAAGGAAATGTTTCACTTGTGGTTTCACTTTAGACAATAAATTTAAGCGTTGAGACTAAATCATTGTCTGTGTCCTGGGTTGAAGAGGAACTCATCCTTCTCCAGTAGAGAAAGACAAAGAAAAAGAAACCATCACAAGAAGATGTCTCTTTGGCAAATTATTACCTGGCTCAAGAGAAAATAAATCTGTAGAAGGAAAGGTGACATGTTAATGGCAGTTCATTTTCCACCTGCAGACAGAAGATGTTATTATGTGAAGAGAATCCCTCTAAAATATTTACCAGACTGCTAAAATCCAACTATGGGACATAAAACACCTGGACCATAAAACACCAGGGAATCACAAACCCAAAGGAGTGTTTATGCTTTTGACAGATCCTTCTCTATGGTTGTCTGGCAGATGCTCAGGAGAAAGACTGCGGGTATAAGAGAGGGAGTAATAAGAGAGGAACACTTTTTTCTACTGATTCAATCTCATCACTTGTTCTTTGTACATTTAAGGTTTTTATATTTCTAGACAGAATTTCTGAAAGTCATATTTCTCCAAAAGCTTATTGAATTCTTCTAGATGTTCCAATTTATTAGCAAAGAATTAGATAACCTGATGCTAAAGAACTAGAACAAGGAAAATACAGAATAAGTGTTAATTGAAATATCTATCAGGAAGCCCCTTTAAGTGATTAAATAGATTTTGTCAAATTACCCGCCAAAACTGTGTTTTCCATAATCTGGGCAATACTACTTGGCAGTGCTTTGAAAATAGTAGTGGTAAAAATTCTAGCCTAATACAATTTGGTATAATTTGTGTATTAGATTTGAATGTGCATGTCCTGTTATGCACATATTGGTCTGGTCTGTTAAAATGGCATTTTACATGTGTGTATCTGACGAGCTCTTGAAAATGATAGGGTGGAGGGGATGGTGTAGTAAGTCATCGCCCACACAGCTCCCTTCTGCATGTCCTTGTGCTTTCAGCCTGCAAGCACAGCATCAGGTAGGAGCAGAATAGACTAATGTAGCTGGAATGCCTTCTAAAGTATCTGGGATAGACCAAAACATTCACTGTGAAAAGAAGGTCAGTCATCATAGATCTTGGGATTAGTCATTCTTGTTGAATTTTGCAGAAGCCTGAAAAGACAAGCTTTCACAACCCAAGCATTTCAGCATGTCTGCAAGGGAGAGCTCAAATTTAATTTCCCACACGTGTAGGAGGGTTTCTTGTAAAGCCTCCAGCTCCTCCAAATGGCTCGCCTGTTTCTGCTAGATGCTACCTTTGGAAAAGCTCTTCTATCTTGTAGTTTCCTGGATTAAAATCATGCAATGACGCCCACGTTTTCTGGGTAGAAAGTTGGTTAATAGTCTGGTCTTTAGTTCCTCATCCCTCTATTAACCCTACTAGTCCAGCTGCTCTTTCCCAAAAGCCTCCGGGCCTGCACTGCACTGGCTCTTCTGTCTGCTCTTCTCAGCTCCTTTCAAACCAGCTTGACTCCTAACTCATGCCATCGGGAGACACGGTAGACATCTCTGAGCATTAGTATATGTGAACACTGCTCATTCTCAGGGCAAGAAAGGTCATCAAACTTTCTTATATTGAGGCTACTATGTTCATCACATATTTATAATATAATCTACAGTTTGAGTTTTCCTGAGTCCTTTCCAAATTATATTGCCTTTTAATTTTCTTAAGGCCAACATCTTTCTATCTGCTTATAAAAATCTCTTTCCATTTTTTAAAAGGCCAAAGAAAACTTTTATAAAGCACCCTTAGCAAAGAAAGACTAGTTTCATAATCAAGTTCTTCTGATTTGAATGAAAGGAATTCAAAGTTTGTGAAAGTATAATACGCTTCCTGGATTTATGCAAGATCATTTCTGATGCATAAATAAACTATACCTCATTTATGTAAAGATTAAATATTTATTTTTGTACATTAGAATAATAATACAAACATAAAATCCATGATTTAAAAGTTTTGATGTAGAGTAGGTACTGTTCATTAAAGTCTGTCCCAGTTACCCTGGCATGTGATTAGGCCAATGATGTGACTATGTTTTCTCCAGTTGAATGTCTATAGAATTGAGGGGAGCCACCTTCAGGATGGACCCTGGAAACCACCATAGTCCACTATGCAGGTGTGTCTTCTCAGTAACTAGAATCAATGCCCATGGCAAATTTAGAAATGAGAGGATAAAGATGAGAGCCACCATGTTCTAGAGCAGGAAAGGCACATTGCCTTGCAAATCTGACCTACTGTACTTATTTTAAAATAAATATATGAACCATAACTATGTCCATTTGTTTGTGTGTCTTCCACATTGATTACAAGAACAGAGTTAGGTAGTTACTACAAGAGGTGTATGACTAGCAAAGCTGGGAATATTTACCATCTGCCCCTTTAAAAAGTTTTATCATGCTCATTCTAGATTTCTGCATTGCTACATGGAGGAATCTCCTTGTTCTCCTTAACCAGCATATTAGTTCTTTACATGAACCAAAGTAATCCACTGAAATGTCTGACCCATTTGCTGCCATCATTGGCCTTCCTCTCAGCAAACCTCAAGCAAATGTCAGTAGTCTGTGTCCTTCATTATCACCACTTCTGTCCATGGGGAGAGCATGACCACTCTCCATGGTTTACTTACAGGCCAACATTCCTCTCAGTCACTCTGACTCAGTCTCAGGATGGATTGATTCCTGGGAGGTTGATGCCCTCTTTACAACTCTAGAGCCTTGGAAGGCATCTGACCAAAAATACAATATCTTTCCGAAAATCTGAATGTCAATAGGAAGAAGTACCCTGAAGTTCAAGAAAATGACTATAATGATAGGGACCCTTGAAAAAGCCACATCCAGCACTTTATTTTATTTATTTATTTTTTTTTGTACAGGGAGTTAAACTCAGGCCCTTCTGCTTCCAAGATAGGTGCAGTACAACTTGAACTAAATCCCTGGCCACCTCCAGCTTTTTAACTTGCACTAAAGGTGTCAATTTATCTTTCTTTATGTTGCTAAATGACCATCAAGGAGCATTAGTTCACTTTCCAATCCGAGTGATTTATTTGGGGGTATTCAACTTTATGAACCAGATGTGTTATTCGAGTAAGTCTCCTACTTATGAACATTCCAGCTGTAAACTTCCACAGATATGATTGGGCCTCCCATCAGAAATACTGTGGGTTTGAATAAGTTGGGGAAGTAGCTCATGTGTCTGTTGGACATTGTTACAGCTGTGCTGATGTGTGCTTACTGTATAGTGGGATAGTGTACCATATTTTGTTTGTATGTTTGGTTTTTGTTTTACATTGTGTATTTGTGTCAAAAGTGCATAAAATTTACTTTGTTGGATTTATGAATGAATCCAACTTGCAAATATTCTCCTGGAATGCAGCTTGTTGATAATTCAGAGACTTACTGTATTTATATTCCCTTTTTTTACTATTATTTTAACTTTTAAAAATAGAGTGAAATATTTTCCACACTTTTTATCACAAGTAATAAAAATGCTCCAATTCTGGAAATATTACAAAATTAGCATTTTGAACAAACAGGGCTATTAAAGTAAATATCGATTAACTGCTGTATCATTAATAATATAGATGATATGCTCTTGTGATAATAAAATAGAGAATGAGATGCTTTTAAATAATGATATTTATTGATAATAAGCAATATAGAACAAGCATAGCCTGGAACCATGAGCATATGCCAAGGCTGGTAAAGAGGAACTGCAGAGGTACAATGGTTGTATAAAGTATATTATAACCTTAATAATTGGCCATCTGGATTAGTAACAGGGGTTCCCAGAGTCGATGGTAAGTGGACACGTTATCAGTAGTTAACAAGAGAGTTGCCAGGAAGCATCTACATGGCAAGTGTTCTTTCCGTGAGTTGTAGGGACCTTTGCAAAGCTGTGGTTAAGTAGTCTTGTGATTCTCTGTGTTTTATTGTCAGACATACGTGCACAAGATCCACTGCTTTACAACCTCCCCAAACCATTTTATTTTAAAATTATTTTATTTTATTTTTGTTAGGGCCTGACACAGGCAACTTTACTTGGACACTGAAAAAACTTTGACATTAGAATGAGACTAAGAGGTGTCCCAGAAAGCATATGTCCAGGCTGCATTGGAAGATGTCAGAGAAGTCAAGATTCATGGAGTACTGAGTTACAGTGCCTGGTTTACAAGAAAGCTGCTCATCTTGAGCCACTTTCTTTAATCCCTCTTTCTGAAAAGCATCCCAAGTGTTCCCTAGTGGGTTCTCAGACTCCTGGTCTCCTAGCATAACACTTTCCATGATAGTCTACACCTTGTTAATCTAATGATTCATGGGAAAAGCCAAGTGAATGACCCAGGAGGAACTTGCTTTTGTCTGATGCCTCTCCTTATATGTGGATTCTGTATATCAGTTAAGGCAGGTAAATTTTAGGAGGTTAATTTAGGGCTCCAGAGATACTTGCTCTCTCAATTCCTGCCCAGCTTCTTAGAACTTAAATCCAGTTCCTAGGATTTTACTCTAAATCATGGAGTTCCCTGTGGGAAAATTTAAAACAGTCCTCCAAGACAAACAACAACCCCAGTCAACTACCACTTGAACTAAAGTAGTGCAGGGAAATTAGGTTCATTAAACAAACATAAGATCTACTGATGAGGCTTGAAAGCATCACATTTTACTGCTGTAGAGTCATCAGGAACCGGAAATGATCATCTAGGCCAAAGCCAAGTCAGGCAAAATCTAGGTGGGGATGCCTCTGTTCAAGAATTTGGTGGGCCGGAGGGTTAGCTCAGTGGTTCCGGCGCCTGCCTCGCAAGCACAAGGTCCTGAGTTCAATCCCCGGTAACCACATACAATGCTGGGTGTGGAGACTCACGCCCACTAGCCATCAATACTGCATACCACAGTGCCGGGCGTGGTGGCTCACGCCTGTAATCCCAGCACTCGGGAGGCAGAGGCAGGAGGACTGCTGAGTTTGAGGCTTGCCTAGGCTACATAGTGAGCTCAGAGCCAGCCTGAGCTACAAAGCGAGACCCTGTCTCAAAAAAAAAAAAAAAAAGAATTTGGTATCAAGCAAGTCTTTGATTAAACAGTGGGATGGGACAATAATTCATTTCTATTTGTTGTGTTTTGCTAAGAAAGTACAGATCCTTTTTGCTAGTTTTCAAAAGCCTGTTAGCTAGGGAAAAGGCTGGATAGGTACTAGGTGTGTGTGTGTGTGTGTGTGTGTGTGTGTGTGTGCACGCACGTGTGTGGTCTATGCTAACTAAAAGGAACATTGTAATCAATTGCAGACAACCACTCATATCAGCATATGTGAATAGATAGAAGGGATTCTTCATTTTATCAGAATGCTCTTTATGATCCATGTTTCTGGAAGAACCCCAGCCCCAGCATGCTCTAGTTTACCTCCTGTGGGGATTGATTCTAATCTGTTACAAAGTGCTCCCCCCATAATAGGTCTCTCCCTCACCAGAGAGTGGAATATGTGCCAGTGAGAATGCCTTTATCCATTTAAGGTCTAGATAAATTTTGTTTTCAGCCCAAAACCTATGGTCTTGGGTGACGATACATGAATGTCTTTGGAATTTATTGTGATTCATGACTGTTGATTGATTGCCCAAAATTTCTTGTTTTCAGTATTAGCTGAGCTTGGAGAAAAGCAAGCTTTCCAGGTCACCTTGGAAAACAAAACCACCTCCTCACAGACATGTTTCCTCTTCGGCCCTTTCCTAACCCTCCAGCCCTCCACTGCCACCTGCACCAGTGAACTCACAGTTCAACCATATACAATATCAAGCTATTCTTCCTTGAGAAAAGCTTTGTTTTAATGTGTTAAGCACAAGAAATGGCTACTGATTGTAAATAATAGAAGTCAAGATACTACAGTACTTGTCCTGACTCTTTGAGATTGAGTTGCTGTGTGCCTTTTAGAAACCCTCATTCATCTTGGGGCCTTAATTTCCTCTGGTCAATAAGAAAACCATTAGGTGGTCTTGTGTATTAGTCTGCTCAAGATACCTTAACAATATATCACAAACTGTATGGCTTAAATAAGAATTTATTTTCTTATGGTTCTGGATACTGAAAATCTGAGATTAAGATGATAGATAGCAGAGTTGATTTTCACTGAAGCCTTTTTTATTACTAAATAATTCTTCCTTCTTGTCATTGTATACAAAGGGTCTTCTGTTTACACATACCCTAGATTTTGCTAGGTATGTCCAAATTTCCTCTTCTTCAGAGGATCTAGTGTGCATGCTGCTGAGATCAAGGATGTGATACAGGGATTAATTCACTGTGGAATGCTAAGATTAAGGAGGTCTCATCTTAGATGAGAATGCTACCCTCCATAAGGCTGGGTAGTTTATATAAGATATAAGGGATATATAGAGAATCAGTGCTTATGCCTTGCTGTTTTGCTGACTTGATGGCTTCCACCCACCATGAACTATTTCTCA
Organism: Thryonomys swinderianus; assembly: GCA_004025085.1. NCBI lineage: Eukaryota > Metazoa > Chordata > Mammalia > Rodentia > Thryonomyidae > Thryonomys > Thryonomys swinderianus. Next base: position 16,619 of record PVIC010005241.1, read on the forward strand.
TCAGCAATGCCCCACTACCATTCCACCCTGCCTTGGAACCAGGCAATCATAGACTGAAACTTCTACAAACCTTGAGCCAAACTTTTCCTCCTTTGACCTTGAATGTCAGGTATTTTATCTCAGCAACAAGAAAAGTAACTATGACAACATATAAATGATACTTGATGTCTACTTGTGTTTAGTTCAAGATTTTCTATGGGAGTATAATAAAAGAGTTTGGAGAGTTGTTCTAAATTTAATTGGCCAGGTCATACTATTTTCCAACTGATATAAAATCTTCTTCAATGGGACCTGGACACTTAATTTTCCTTTTTTTCAGGCCTTCTGATGAATAACTTTAAGAACTGCTACATCTAACCAGTGTGTTATGTGTATTTTCCAGAAACTTCCCATCCCCCAAAAAACACACACTTTAATATCCTTAACACTTATAATTTGCTGAACAGTTTTAGGAAGTAGCACTTCTTAAAATATTATTTTTGACATCCAATTTTTCAGGACAACATAGTTCAAGGCCAAGTCCTGCTTAAATTGTTCTTCTTCCATTTTACAAATTCATTTCCTAAACAGTCACATATTTTACACTCACTTTTATTTTCTATCATTGGAGAACATAAAATATCTAATTATTTTCTGGTAAAATTTTAAGTTTGCTTTTTTATATGGTCTTTTCTTTTCTTTTTTTTTTCTTCTAAATTATCTTGGGCTTTATCAACTGCAGACTGGGTAAAGAAGATGTGATTTTTAATAAAGTGGAGTATTACTCAGCCATAAAAACAATAAATTTGAGTCATTTATATTCAAATAGATATACCTTGAGGACATACTCATAAGTGAAATAAATAGGATACAAATGTGTAAATACTATATCATTCTTCTAGTATGAGAAAGTAAAGGTGTAAATGAGGTCTAGAATATATGATAGGTATTGTGAAATAGGAAGAAAATGTTCTAAGGGAGAAAGTAAAGGGGGGTACAGGAAACTATAGAAGGGGAAGAAAAAATTGATAGTAAAAACAAAAAATGGAAGAAAAGATTTTATATATAGGGGGATGGGGTGGGCAGGGAAAGGGAAAATTGAGAATCAAGGTGCATCATGTATAGATACAAATTTTTAATTTTGAATGTGACCATAATATTTATATAAAATATACTAATAAACTCAGTTACATTTAAAAAAAAACAGGTTTGTATCATACATAAAATCAGCATAAAATTTTTAGGAAGAAACTTCAGTTTTCACTTGTAAATTTACCCATGTCCAGCAGAGGACAGCACTGTAACACAGGGATAGTTTCCACCCAAGGTTTACCAAGCTGTGGTTATAGTGATATTGTAGAAATTGGACAGAACAGAAGCCATGCCAGATTGTCAAGTTAGAAGCCAGTGCTATTGCTGGGCGTGGTGGCTCACACCTGTAACCTCAGCATTTGGGAGGCAGAGGCAGGAGGGTTGCTGAGTTCAAGGCTGGCCTGAGCTACATAGTGAGCTCAGGGCCAGCCTGAACTACAAAGCAAGACCCTATTTCAAAACAACATCAACAACAACAACAAGCCAGTACTACATATGTTATCCTTCTTTTCTGTAATTTGTCAGAAGTGGAAACAGCATAACCCATGACCTGAAAAATTAAATTCCTAGGCAGAACAGAAGCTAGGGCTGCAGTTTTATTTTTCTCAGTTTTTGTACTTTTTTGTCAAAAATCAGGCATTTTGGAAAATGTGTGAAGAATGATTAGAGCTAGGGACTCTGGAGACAAAGAATTCACTGATTGTAACAATATTCTGTCCCCAAATCCCTGCTTTAAAAAGAACTGGGTTTCCCAGTCCTGGAAGCATGTAGCAGCATTCAGAGGCACTTTTAGGAGTACTGCAAAGCTAATTTAGAAATTAAAAGCTGGTAGATTAAGTGTAAGATTTCTTACAACCTTGAGAACCCACAACTTTAATTCTCTCCAGCTCAGGGAAGCTAAAAGATGTACCCTAAACTTCCAACAGAACAGTTCTGGTAATGTGAAGGGCTTTAAAATGTTGCAAATTATTCTGAGAACCCCAGACTCAAGCTGTGCTGTGCCCAAAGGCATGTGCTGCTGCTCCTGCCTCCGAGAAGCTCACAGTGCACTCAGGTTAGGTTTCCACAAGGGAGAGAGTCTTATGTAAGCAGTGGTTGTACCAGTTTGTGAATGGCTGTAATCTGAGAGCTGAGTCTGAACTCTTTAGATAAAAGACCTTGAACTCTGAGTGGGCCTGACTTCCAGCTCCCATCAGCCACCAGGACCTCTTTGGGGGGGGGGGCTTTTTTATTCTCTTATGGTTAAACAATCCAGCTGCAGGGGCAGAACTACAGGAACAGGGCCTCAGCATCTGCAGTGGGACCTGAGGAGCCCCTCAGAGCGACTTGGCAGCTGCTGGCCTTGCAGGTTGTGACTCTGTGCTCTGGTCCTGTCTTCTCTCACTGTTTGCACGGCCTGGGGTAAGTCCTTCTGCAGTGCAGACCTCGGGAGCACCTTAGGAAACCCTTGTCCTGGTGGAGGTGGGAGGGGATGCTGAGCAATGGCAGATCTATACTCTCAGAGGTGTTCGCCCTCTGGACTTAGACTTGGGCTGGGAGCAGCCCAACCAGACCTAAAACTACAGAGAGAGCAGAGACTCAGCTGCACACGGCAGGCTGAGGGAGACAATAAGCTAAGTTCACACCTGAAAAACTGTGAGTCAGTTCCTTTTTTCCTTGATTCTTAGCCCAGCTGAGGCCAAATCTTGGAGAGTGCTTAGCAGAATAATAAAAATAACAACACAGAAGCCAGTGTGGGGTCTGCATTCCAGCTCAGGACTTCTGAGCTATGTTTCAAGGGGTGAAGCGCTTAATCTCCTGTGCCTGGATCAGCCTCTCTAAAATAGGAAAGGCAATCAGACACACCTCTGAGGGTTATAGGGAGGATAAAGTGGAGTTTTGATTCTCAAGTGCTTAGAATAGTCCTGGTCTACAGAAAGTACATGAAATGGGGATAAAGAGGTTGATTAAACTGGGGTTCATTAATAGGAAATTTGATATGCGATAAAATCAGACCAAAGTTCAGTGGGCAGTGGAAAGATGATCTGTTGCCCACCATTCCCAAGAGGAGAGGTCACATCACTCGGGGAAAGGGGAGGCATCAGGGTCAAGGAGCAGGCAGAGGAGGAGGGCACTGTGGATAAGGTCCTTTATCAAGGCGTTCCCTGGAAGGAGGAGGGGAGGAGGGGAGGCAGGGGAAGTGGGTGTCGGGCTGGCTAATTTTGATAAGGTCAGGGGATTTTCAGCCATAAGGGATGTCTTTTCTGGTGCCTGGTTGTGCTTGATTAGGGCAAGCAGGTGGTGGCTGGGTCAGCCCCCTGAGCAGTCCCTCCTAAAGACCCCATCTAGATGTCATCTTTTCTCTGGTCGTGTGATAGATGGCCTGCAAGGCAGAGTTCAGAATGGACCCAAAGTCGGAGTGGAACGTTGCTTCACTAATAATAACCTGGTGATACCATGCATCTCCAACTTTAGGAAGTGCACGCAAGCCGTGTCCAGTTCCTCAGTTGCTCATAGGTAACATAGCTCTATTGTTGCCCATATAGCAAGGACTGTCTAACGGCTGATTTAAAGGAACTGGAATGCATGCCTGGCTTGGTGCACAGTAACTGGTAGGTACGGACACAGACCATGTATCCTAAGTGGTGATCACTGCCATTACCATTCTTGTTTAGCCTCCTGTACCTTTCACATTGTCACCCTGGGCAGTCTGGCTTCTACTCGCCTTGTTTTGCTGGAAAATTATTACTGAGCTAATGCAGATCATGACAGATACTTTTCCTTTGGCTTTACCTGCCTCACCTCCTTGAAGCACTCTGTGGTCCCGCCAGCCCCTCCCCCTTCTCCCCGGGCTGCCATGACACTGTGCCCTTCTGCTGTCACCTCTCCGGAAGATACTGTCAGGCTCAGCTGTGGCTGTCTCCGTGCTTTATGCCCCAGTCCTTCTCTTCTCTCGTGGGTCTGCAGTGAGGTCACACACACCCATGCTGCTCATACTCACCTTCAGGTGGTGCCTCTGTCTCCCTCCAGTTTTGTGGTCCTCCTCCTGTGGCACGTTCTTACCAAGATTTTCACTGACTCCCCCACTCAACCTGTCCAGCATGGAGTGAGCATCACCACACGCTCTTCATCTCCTCATTTCCATTTCACTCACACCATAGTTCTCAGTGATATTTTCTTTAGAATTAATTATAGACATCATTGTATTTCCTCACAGCATCATTTTTGTGGTTCTCAAAGGAGATCTGTGATCCATGCAGAAAATTTGGGAAAAAAAAACAAAGAAAATATTAATCTACATTGTCACAATCATGGGCATCCTAATGTATACATACACTTCCACTAGTGATGAGATTATGCCCTGATAATCCATGTTCAAGAGGCTGAAACACTTTAAGTCAAAACAAAAAAGTTGGGGGTAGTTGGTAGATGCTTCCTAGAAAGTTTGGCTTGATGTTATCTCTGGTCCCACAGCAGGTAGAACTAGGACTGATGAGGGAACTGCAGGGAGCTCAGGGATAACTCTATTCCACAAAAATGGAGGTAATAGAGCAGTTAGGAACATGATACCTACTCTTTCTCTTCCCTCTACTGGCCTTCTCAGAGTCACCTGAAGAATGTTCTAGAAGCCTATTGTGTCATATAGGCCAGAACTTTTCCTGTGTATCTGTGCATTCAGTTAAATCCAGTCCTTTGGCCTGGCACGTGAGGTCCTCCTTGACATTCACCTGCTCATTCTAGGAGCATCTTCCACTGCCCTTGAACTCATCTGGTAGGATTCATAGGCCAACTGGTGTTTCCCATCTAGGTTCTGTATCTCTCTGTTCCAGATATCAGTACATTCTCTTATAACCACTTTATACCCCTGCCCCTTCCGCTTGACTTACACACTCTTCCTGCTGAAAACTACAGTTTCTCCATGTCCACATAAGTCAGAGCCCTCATACTCTCTTCAAACTCCAGTAGCACGTTCCTAGATCTTCTTGCAGGATGTGCCCTCTTCTTCCCAGGATTTGATGGAATATATGTGAGGCCCCATTTGCCTTCTAGGTCAGCTCTGCTGAGAATGGGAGCCAACTGTCTTTCATCCTTTCCTCCAGCATGCAGTTCAGCACCAGTATCTTAAATGACATATGCTAAAAGCTTGTAAGTAGGAAACTCAAGGCCCTGTTCATTCCTGACAGCATCTCTTCTTTTTTCATTCATTTTGTGGTGAATGCTTTTGTCCCTCCAATCCTAGTTTGCTCTTTCAACCAGCTCTCAGAGGAAGGACAGATTTCCCTATCCTCATCTTACCTAAGAAACTATTTCCCAGTCTTTAAGTAGCCATTCTCCTGTTTACCACAAGAAGCTTAGATGATATAGGTGACTTGTTCAAGGTCACACGCCTAGAAAGTGGCAACACTCTCCTGGAATCCAAATCTAAATTTTTCCCTCTGCTGTGTCTTATTCCTTCTCCATGTCCAGTAATGCCTCTCTCCTCACCTCCAGTGGTAGACGCGGTGTATGGCAAAGTCCTGGGGAAATGCATGAGCTTGCAAGGATTTGCACAGCCCGTGGCCATTTTCCTGGGAGTTCCTTCTGCCAAGTCCCCTCTTGGATCCATGAGGTTTGCTCCTCCACAGCCTGCAGAACCACGGATGGCATGAAGAACTCCACCTCTTACCCTCCCATGTAAATTGGTGCCATTAGTAACTTTTGCCTCTCATTGAACTTGTTTGTCTCAGTATGATGCCGAAGGAGACAAAACAATCCTCTAAGTTGTTCATACTTTGTTCTACAATCCTGAAGAACACTGTAGGTTTTTAAAAACTTTCCAGAATTGCCGAGCATGGTGGCTCACGCCTGTAATCCCAGTACTTGGGAGGCAGAGGCAGGAGGATTGCTGAGTTTGAGGCTTGCCTGGGCTACATAGTGAGCTCAGGGCCAGCCTGAACTACAAAGTGAGACCCTGTCTCAAAAAACAAAACACACAAAAACCTTTCCAGAATTGTCTTATCTTGTCTAGAGTCCTTTTAGGTGCATATTTATTTTTGGTGTATATTTATTGGATAATTATTATGTGCCAAGCACATTACAGGTTTTCCGAACCCTTTAGTGAGCAAAGCGCAGATCCATAGCTTCATGAAATGTACATTCTAGGGAGAGGAGAAAGAGAAAAACAAAAGACAAGGAAGGAAATGAATTATGTGATCTGTTAGAGAGTCAGTAGGATCAGTACTGTGGGAAAACAGTCAAAAGATGAAGGATGTAAGAAGTAAGGTTCTTTTCTGTCTCGAAACCTGGCTGAAGATGCGCGTGTGTAGGAGAACACACTGACTTTTTAAGATCTTCTCTTCCAGATGTGTCTCCGTACAGGTACCTCAGAATACACAGAATAAAAATGTTGCTCTTTAGGCTATGTTGCCTAAAGAGGCAACAAGCTTGGACCAAAAGCCTAAGTCGTCACTTCCTTTGCAAGTCAGGGTCCCAGCTTTTGTAGATTTTTCTTTGCTTTCTTCATCTCTTACTCTTCCTTTGTGATTAAGTGGTTTCTTCCAGTAATATCTTGATTTAGTGTTAGTGTATTTTTTTAGCTTTAGTGTTTCTATCACAGTTTTTTGCTTTGTGATAACCATAAAGCTTATGAAAAACATCCAGTAATATAAATATTATAAATATTTTAAACTGATAGCATCATAAAATTTGATGAAAACAAGATCTGTAGTTTATAGCTATCCTTCCCATTTTGAATTCTTGATATCATATAATTTTACATTGCTATCATTAACACATTAATATAATTATGATTTTAATAATGCCTTTCTAAAATATCAGTAGTTTATGTAGCAGGACTATAATTTTAACATAATAAAACTTTGTATATTTACTTTTGCCATTGAAAATAAATAAGCTTTGGATGTTTTCTTGTTCCACATCGGTATGGTTTTCTTTCAATTTGAAGAACTTCCTTTGAACTTTCTTGTAAGACTGTCAGGAAACAGTGAATTCCCTCTGTTTCTATTTGGGAAAAGTTTGCTGGAGCCCTGCTCTGTTATTTGCTTCTTTTCTTTCACTACATTCAAGGTGTTTCCTTTGGCGTTTGATCTTTGATTGTTGATTCTGTATCTTGCTGTCTGATCTTTGGCCTTGGTGTAGCTAGTTAGCAATCCATCTCTCCAGGTTTGGGACCTTGTGTGTTATGATCTCTTGTAAACCCTTGTTTTTCTCATCTTTCTCCTCAACTCTAAAAACCTGAATATTTTCTCCTTTGATGTCGCTCAAGTGATCTCATAAGTTTTCTTCATTCCTTCTCATTTTTTAAAAAGCGTTTATTTTTTTTTAAGTACATCCTTGAAGTATGTAATGATCACATTCCTTTTGAGGAGTTAGTACATGTACATAATACATCTTAATTTTTTTATCATCGTGTATCCTTTCTTCCTTTTTTTCTCCTCTCTTGATCCTCTTCCTATGTAACAAAGATCTGTTCCCAGGGCCGGGTGTGGTAGCTCACGCCTGTCATCCTAGCACTCGGGAGGCAGAGGCAGGAGGATTGCTGAGCTCGAGGCTTGCCTGGGTTACATAGTGAGCTCAGGGCCAGCCTGAAGTACAAAGCGAGACCCTGTCTCAAAACAAAAACAAAAACAAAAAAACAAAGATCTGTTCCCTGTTTCATATTATCTATCTTTCATTTTGCTTTTTAATTTATATTTTGGGTTTTTCTTATAAAAGAAACCATGTGATATTTAAGGTTGTGTGTCTGATTTATCTCATTTAATATTATAGTCTCAAGATGCATCCTTTTTCTGACAAATTATTCAACTCATGACTTGGAGCTTGCCAGGCAGGTGTCACCCACTAAACTAAATTCCAGGTCCTCTTTGTGCATTCTAGATATTAGTTCTTTGTCTGAGAAACAACTAGCCACAAGTTTTCATACTCTGTGGATTGCCCTTTGTTGGTGATTTCTTTTTGCTGCGCAAAAGCTCTTGAATAGAAAGAGCTATCAGTTGTTCTTTTATTTCCTGCTCAATCTGAGTTCTGTTCCTGAAGTCATTGCTTACCCCTATGTCCTCGACAGTTCTACATATTCTCTTTCCCAGCATACTTAGCATTTCGGTTTTAATATTTGTAAATTAAATTGAAAATTAAGTTATGAAATAGGGAAGCAATACTTCTAAAGTAATTCCTGGAAGCATGTATTCCCTTGATACCACAACCAGAAAAGGAGCCAACCAAAAAAGAAAACTATAGGCCAATCTCCCTCATAGATCCAGTAATCTTCAACAAGATACTAGCAGAATGCACTAAATTATCAAGAGGATTCTACACCATGATCAAGTAGGATTCATCCTAGGGAAGTGGGGATTGTTCAATCCATGTAGGTCAATAAATGTAACGCACATATCAACAGATGCAAAGACAAAAACCACTCGATCATTTCAATGGACACAGAACAAGCATTTGATGAAGACTAACACCTATTTATGACCCAAATCCTAGAGAAAACTGGATTGGAAAATCGTCTTCCCACTCTGATAAACCCATCAATGACAAACTAACAGCCAACATCACACTCAATTGTCAAGAAGTGAAAGTTTTCACTCTAAAATCAGGAACAAGATGGAGATATTTGTGATCATCTCTCCTCTTTAATATAGTTCTTTAAACATTAGTCAGAGCAATCTGACAAGAGAAAAAAGTAAAAGGAATAAAGATATAAAAGGAAGAAATTAAATTACCATTATTTGAAGATGACATGATTCTCCATATAGAAGATACAAAAACTCTACCAAGACTTGTAGATTTAAATTCAGTAGCATAACTGGATACAAAACCAACACTCCAGAATCAATAGCACTCTTGTACACAAATAACAAACTAATAGGATAGAAATTAGGAAAACAACTCCTTTCACAGTAGCATCAAAAATTGAAATATTTAGGAATTAATTTAACAAAGGAAGTAAAGGAACTTTAAATGGCAAATTACAGTACTCTGAAAAGGGAGATGGAAGAGTATATTAGAAAAGGGAAAAATATCCCTTGCTCCTGGATAGGAAGAACCAACATAGTGAAAATGGCCATATTCTAAAAATTATTATATAGGTCTAATGCGGTGCCAATCAAAAAACATTAACATTCTTCAAAGAACAAGAGAAAACATGCCTAAATTTCATTTGGAATCAGAAGACACATATAACAGCAAAAACAATTCTGGGGGGCCGAGGGTTAGCTCAGTGGTTCCAGCGCCTGCCTCACAAGCGCAAGGTCCTGAGTGGAGATTCACGCCCACCAGCAATCAATACCACATACCACAGTGCCGGGCGTGGTGGCTCACGCCTGTAATCCCAGCACTTGGGAGGCAGAGACAGGAGGATTGCTGAGTTCGGGGCTTGCCTGGACTACATAGTGAGCTCAGGGCCAGCCTGAACTACAAAGCGAGACCCTGTCTCAAAAACAAAACAAAAAAAAACAATTCTGGGAAACAAAGGCAAACCAGGGGGCATCACAATCCCTGACCTCAAATTATACTACAGAACTACTGTGATAAAAAAAACTACTGAAAAAACATTTAAAGAGGTACAAGTAAAAGCCCAATTATAAAGAAAAACATAAATCATTTAAAAAAATCAACCCCAAACAAGTAATTAAACAGGAAAAGAAAACAGAACTTGTGAATGAAAAGTGATATGAAGATGGCTGATTTTCCAATCATATCAATGATTATATGAAATAACAGTGACTTAAACCCATCAGTTACAAGAGATTACCAGTTGGGTTTGAAAACCAGAGCCAAACTAGGTACTGCGTAATGAATGCCTGATTCCACTTTATGGTATTTGGTTGCTGAAAGCTTTTAAACCTCACCCTTTCCCTGTTCCCTCTTTGTCTCTTATCTGGAAAAGGTGATAAGAAAGTCTAGGCATTTCTTCCTTTGGTGCCAGTAGACCATCCAAATCTCATAAAGCTGACTGCAGCCCCTGATCCAATCTCACACACACACACACACACACACACACACACACACACACACACACACACACACACACACTACATTAGCACATGTTTTTCCTTCCTGTCTCAAACAATGTGGACCTGCCCTAGAGGTCTGCCTTGCTCCCCAGAGAACTCAGTAAGGCTGCAACCAAACCTCTCCCATGTTCTTGCCATCAGGATGGCATCCTCAGTCGTGATTTGCAAAGCAAACTTTGGGTAAACGCACACAGTAAAATTAAGGAAATATAAGAAGGTTGAAAGTAAAAAGAAAGAAGATGTACAACATCGATCCTGAAAAACAAAGTTGGATGGCTGTGTTAGTATTAGATGAATATTACAAAGAAGAAAGAGGATTATGGGACAATAATAAAGGGGTCAGTTCTCTAAGAAGATGGGGGCAACCTTCAATGTGTACACAAGAAATAATGGAATCAGAGAGGCCTAGCAGAATGTCTTGGGTTTGATCCCCCCAAGAGCCAGCTGTGATATGAGGATTTGAATGCAGCGTTAGGGAGGCATCCCTAGAAATAATGGAAAACAGGTAGCAAAGCGACAAGGACAGAATTAGGTAACACAGGTGTGCTATGAACAAGTTTCCTAGTGGATAACTGGGGTCAGTTCTGAGACCAACAGGCCGTGACATAAAATAAACTCCAGACTCTTTCTTCTATATGAGCAAAGAAGAGAGAACGTATACACAGCAGCTGCCTGTCACCACCTGAAGGCTGCTCCTAGCACTGTGACCTTTCCCACAGGTAACCCCCCAGCAGAGTGTCACAGGTAAGAGGCGAGCCACCCGGGTGTGGAAGATCAGTGGGCGTAAAGCTGGGCAGGGCATGAAAAGGGTCTACTTCCTGTCAAGGATGGAAAAGCACCAGGAACTACACTGATTACCTCTACATATGCATAGTGAAGGTTCAAGAGAAGGAACTGGTCAAAGTTCCATAGAAGTTAATAACAGAACCACTGAAGCCAAACTGGGGGCCCCTTGTCCCCACACAGGATTCCTTCTTCTACACTGCCTGGATACCCCAGACTGACCCTACTTCAAGAGTGTGTGATTCCTCCTGACCACACTGCTGCCTGCCCCTCTGCGCCTGTCCACAGCTGCTTCCCTTCCAGGCGAGCTTCAAGATACGACTGAAACCCCCAAACACAGCTCCACCGCTCAGAGAGGTTCAAGAGGCCTGAGGCTCTGGAAGACCCACCTTCTTAATACAAAAGTTTCTGTTAAGGACTGGTGACCAGCTAAGCCCTGGGGACATGGTGTGTAAGCTTGGCCCTCATCTAAAGTGATGCACAACTGAAAACAGAGACGGTGCAGTTGGAAAAAGAAAGAAAGAAAATAGTTGAAAAAAAGAGATTGTATGCTGGGCATGGTGGCTCACACCTGTAATCCCAGCACTCGGGAGGCAGAGACAGGAGGATCACTGAGTTCGAGGCTTGCGTGGGCTACATAGTGAGCTCAGAGCTAGCCTGAACTACAAAGTGAGACCCTGTCTCAAAAAAAAAAAAAAAAGAGAGATTGTGGATAAGAAAATGCAGAAGGGATGTGAGATGCAAAAACCTGAAGAAGTAGCTAGAAGCGTCAGGTGAAGGTTCTCTACCTGGACATCCGTTAGAACCACCTGAGCCTGTCTGAGGATGCATCGCTCCTCACATCCCAGACTGATTCTGATTTCTACAGCCCAGAAAGGCACCTGGACATTAGAATTTCTTAAACTCCCTTGCTCTGGGCCAAGAGGAAGAAGAATGTGGTTGTTCTTCCTTCAGGCAGGCCCAGAGAGTGGGCTTCTGCCTTCTCAAACAGGACAAGAAACGGTTGATTTTGTTGCGAAGAACATAACAATACCTTTGACCCACGTGGTGCTGTCATGAGTCCTCGAATCTGGCAATGCCCAAACTGAGTCCTCATATACCTGACAGTCGGTGCTTGCACAGGGCCTCCCGCCCCTCCATCACCTCAGTCCTCTTTCGCCCAATAGGCCAGGATGTGAGCTGAAGAGTGGGTGAAAAGGACCCTGCCACATCATTAGCAGACGCACTGGAAGTCACTGGTTCCTCTCAGTCTTCTACAACACCAGAGCAGGAGGCTGTTGTTCTCACTTGGTTGCCCCTCACTGGGAGGAAGGCCCTGAGACTACCAGCAGGTACAAAGGAGCAGAAACACAGACATGGAGTCCCTATTTTCAGATCCTGGGAGCCATGGCCATCAGTCCTCATTTTACACCGTCTTCATCTATACATTGGCTCAAAGAATCAAAAGGAAGGCAAGTTCAATTGTCATCACAGGCTTGACATTGTGAGTTCCTAGTGTGAGGACCAGGGTCAGACTTGTTTTTGTGGACCCTTAATGAGTTCTTGGCAATGGGACTGGCGGTACTGACTGACTGACTGGCTGCTCTGGGCCAGCCAAGTGGTCATTACACAAACAAGAGGGCATTAGCCTTTGGTGATTTGAACCCTAGATAAAATAAGAGTAACTAAAATTTATAGAGTTTCATCTGTTTCTCCTTATCATTTTATATTTCTTTTATTATCATCAATTCATATAATTTTCAGAGCAACCCTAGGAGGTGAACACTGGATGTCAGCCCCGTGAAAGACAAGATTTAAAGAAATTCTAGCAAGTGACAAGATGAACCAGCTATATAGTTTACTGCACGAAATAAAAAAGCAGGCACCCTCATTTTAGAATGTGTTACAAACATTAAGACGGTGTCAACAGGGCATTGAACAACTGTGGAGTTCTATGAGAGGAGGGCCTTGTGCCTGCAAGTTCTTGCGACCTTGAAGTCAGCCTTGGTGAATGAGCTGGCATACGAGCCTGGGAAGCCTGAGTTCTTAAATGTAAAACAATCCTGGCTTTTTACTCAGGACTTTGCTTATAAAAGCCCTCACCTGTTCTGTAATAATCTCTAATTTCAAAAGCCTGATTCTGACCAAAAGCAGAAGGTATAAATTGGCTCATGATTCTCTGCTGCCCTCTTGTGGGAATTTTGTATATAGGCTCACCTACTTTAAAGATGGCGTAAGATTTCCATCTATGTCGCAAGTAGTGTCATCATGGCTCTCCCGGCACATTCTGAGCAGAATTAAGACTGGTTTCTGGCTTCATTCAGCATCTGAAGCCAAAATTATGTAGTTTATATGAATGAGAACTTGTCAAACTTTATCTCTTTTTCAATATCAAGTGCGTTTTGGTTCAGTAGCGCTCTAAGACAGCTCTCATGCCATTCCTAGCACTTCTCAAGTGGTCAGGAAACTCTAAAAAGCATTATTCTGCAAAGGGACTATCTTTGCACCTGGACTGATCCTCAAAGAGGAATAGTCAGCTTTTCTCTTATCTACACACATACCCCTGGTACCTAACTCCTGATGCTTGTGACACACACCAGCTCTCCAATGGATGCCACCCAGCTGTCGTACAATTCCACTCAGTTCTTACATGATCCTCCAGGAGACAGCACCAAATCTCACAGGTCTTGGGCTCCATCGCATGACGTTGTCTTCCAACCCATATGCCAGTCACAAATCCTAGGTTGTAATGGGAGCAGGTTCACCTGCACTGGTTACCAACCTGTCCGAGTCCAGTGGGAAACAACAATCTCATAACGAGCTCTCTGAAGCCAGTATATCGCTTGCATGCCGGCAGCAAGGAACCACAGAAGCCTGGAGTTTACTTCCAGGATTCACTGAAGGGCCAGGAAATCTGCTGGAACAGATGTAGTCTGACTTGCCCCACAGCTGGATGGTCCCAGAAGCAGCTTGACCTGTGCTTTATATCCTGGGGTGTTTATGTCACGCTTTCAGTCATCCTTGAGAAGAAAGATAGGAGGCTTGGGTTGGGTTGATCAAGAGCACCTAAGAACTGCCCTACAGTACCCCATACTCTGACCACCTGGGAAAAAAATCAATGGTTCCTTTGACCTCCTCCTTAGCTGTTAGAATGGCTGAAAGAACTCAGGGAAGTATTTGTATTTCCCAGTTTATTATGAAGGATGTTACAAGTACACAGATAAACAGCCAGATGAAAGAAAAGTAGAAGGGAAAGTATGGGAGAAAGAATGGAGAATTTTGATGATCTCTTGTCGAGGTTCTATCTCCCAGCACTTCAGAAAGCCCAGTGACCTGAAGACTCTAGTTCCCGTTCTATCATCTGGTCGGGCTGGTTACCATACCGTCTCCCTTGTACCATGACCTTGGGAGGGTGAGAAGAGAACGTGGAGTCACAGCTCTCAGACACTGTCTGTCGAGAAGCTTCCTATTTATTACGGAAGTTACAGGCATTTATATAGGGTGGCTTGGACTGTGATTGGATGAGAGGGCGGGAGCAGTGCTAGCGGTGAGATGTGATTGGGTGCAAGGGCAGAAGTAGAATTTAGCAATGTATTATTGGTCAGCGTCATCTGCATCGCTGTGGTTTCTTAAAGGGCCACTGTATCTATTCATCCACCAGAAGAGAAAGAAGTGGGAGCACATAGAGAAAGGTTTGGCCACACTGTTCTTTGTGAATTTTGTGAATGCTTCCTTATGTAGGAACAATTGATTAAATCAATGGCAATTGTGGATCAACTCAACTCAAACTCTGGGCCATCTCCTTACTTTGGAAAATCAAAACCCTTTCCCTGCATGACTGATCCCTGGCAGTAAGCCCCTTCCTCTGAAGTTCCAGAAGCCCCCAGCCATGTTATCTAATTAGCATGGAAAGACAAGCTATCCCTTCAGAAATTCCAAGGGTTTTAGGAGCTAAGTGCCACCATGGTGGCGGGCCAGAAACCAAATATATATCTCATTCTGTCACGGTTCACCCCTCTGGACATGCAAGCCAGATACCATTTATTGCAAAATGATACAGAACTCAAAAGATACTGGTACATTACCAGAGTTCCATTAAATTATTAATAATTAATCCAGTCCATCATCACACCACATGCCAATGTTTCAGCTGGTCTGTTGACTACAGACACACACGCTAATCTTCACAACCTTGTGTAGATCTACACCATTTTCCTGGAGGCCCATAGATTCCTAAACTCACAAGGTGATTGTTGTAAGTTTTAGTGGCTTATTACATAGCGATCTGTCACTGATGCACCACCTAATGCTGAGAATAATCACATCACCCTGCAAATATAAAATTCTTTGATGACTCCCTATTGCCTGCTAGAAAAATTTCTATCTCCTTATTCCAGCACAGGAAGATTTTCTTCCGGATTTTACTCTCTTCTTCAGACTTTCAAAGCTAGAAATTCCATCTGAATTAGCAGGTTTTGCAAGCTCTTGGACTTCCTTCGTGCCTCTCCGCTGCCCTTTTTGCTGTTCTCACCATCCAGAATATTCCTTGAGACTCAGATCCAGGGCCTACCGCGATGAGGAGCCCCCTCTTGCCTCCCGAGGCAGGGCGTGCATGACTTCTCTTCTAGGCATCTCGGTCATCTCTGTGAGCACAGCCACCTCCCGTCTCCAAATGTGTTGGTCCCCCGGAAGAACATTTCACTAAATTGTGGTAAAAGCAGTGACAGTGGTTGGTTGACAAAGAGTTTTTAAAAGAGAGTGACAGCTTCAGAGACAGAAATGAGCCAGTTTCAGAAAGATGGAGAAGGCCGGGGGTGAGGGCACAGGGAAAGCATGTGCCTGAAGGACTGCAGCTGGTGTGGGGTGACTGGAGCAGGGGGCTGAGGTGAGACGAGGAGAGGAGGCTGATCCGCGTTTGCCTCAAAGGCAGTAAGGAATGATTAAATGTGCTTGCAATAAGTGCTCAACAAATGTTTCCGTACCCAGAAGCCATCTACATCCCTGGTTAGACTGAGGGCTTCTGGAGGACAGGATTGCTCACACTTACTCTGCTTCTTTCCTAGTACTTAG
The DNA here is from genome assembly GCA_004025085.1 of Thryonomys swinderianus. Lineage (NCBI taxonomy): Eukaryota > Metazoa > Chordata > Mammalia > Rodentia > Thryonomyidae > Thryonomys > Thryonomys swinderianus. Next base: position 32,518 of record PVIC010005241.1, read on the forward strand.
TGGGACTCCAACTCTGAACAGCGAGTGAAGAAATGAGTGAATCCAGGATGCAATATACAAAACCGTGGGATCTTCTCAGCCAGGCAAGAATTGTTTTTCACTTACCTGGTTTAGGAGGGTTCACGTAAGCTCTGTGAAGGCCCACGGAACAAAGATTCCTCTCTCCACTTCCTTCAGCCTCTGGTGAGCCCAGGAGTGTATGCTGGTGCCACCTGGTGGCCGTAGTGGAATATTCTATCGTGACTTGCTTTTCCTATTGCCAAAGGGCCCTTCAGTCTAGGGAGGCTGGAGTAGACAGACACTTGGCATCTCAGAGGTGCCTCTGTGGACAGAGCCCTACATATGTCTGTCCTCATCCCCATTTTTGAGCCCAAGAGAGTGACTCAAACTATGGGCCACAGAGCCCTCATCTGCAGCCTCTGTCTGTGGTGCTTTGCACTGTAATCCTCTTGCTCTCAGCAGATGACAGAATCCAGCAAAGGAAACCACAGACCGGGAGGCCACAAGACGTTTCCTCCCCAGATCTTCCTTTTCCCAAGGAAAGTCTGTTTCTGTGCAGAACAACACGGTGTCCAGTTGAACCTTCTCTCTCCAGAATCTCAGATGCCTGGGGGTTGTCATGTTTGCTCCTAAGATCCAGTCAGTGGGATGCACACAGACATAGTATAAGATTTGCGTATTTTACTAGTACATATGAATAATATGCTTATGAATTATATATGTGTGTACGCAACTTGCATACGTGTGTGTGTGAGCGCACACGCATGTGCACATGTGCATTGTGGCTGGGGAACAAGGAAGAGAGCATATCAGAATGGTTAAGAGCTCAGGCTGGAGCCAACTCTCTGAGTTCAAAACCCAGTTTCAACAACGTTGAAACTTCTTTCTGGGTCAGATTGCACTTCTTTCTGCGTCAGATTTCCATATTTATAAAAATGAATAATAATATTCAGTTGGAGAGTGGTATTCTTAGGAGAATTTATTGAGTTGATACTGGTAAAGCAGTAAGAAAAATACTCCCAGCACAAGACAAAACAAACAGTTTGTTAATTAAATGTCACCAGAGGTCGTTGACCTTGTCCAAGGTGCTGATGTCTGAAGATCTCGTTGCCCTAGTCCCACTCTGTCAGCTGGGTTTTTAAATAAAGCCAGTGTTATGGTCTATATTGAGATGTCCCCCAAAAGCCTAATTGATGGGCCTAGGGGAGTAACTGGATCATGGGTGTTTTATACTAGATCATGGGTGTGTGGTACTGGATTAGTCCATTATTGTTTTAGCATCATGCTGGACATGGATGAATAGATTTACTGAAGAGAGTGTAGGGTATGAGTGGTGCCAACCAATAGGTGTGTGTCCTGGATGGAATAGAAAGGTAAAGATGTCATGCCATGGACTGTTTCTTCTCTGTAATGCACCTATACCATGCTGCCTGTCTTAGAAGCCAGCTGAGAATTGACTTACACTTTTACAAACTATTGATTAAAATAAATCTTTCCACATTTAACTTGTGGGTATTGGATATTTAATCCAAGCAATGAGAAAGTAACTACGACAGTGAGGTATTCCTGAGCCATGGTTCCCTTCCTTCCAAAATTTAAGGGCGTGAAGAAGCCCAGTATTTAGGAGTCTGTGTATTTAGGAGCTAGGGGTCTCTTGTCTTATGGCTGGCACTTCCTGCTTTGACTCTGCCATTCATTTTCCTCGCTAGGGTAGCAATGCTCTTGCAGAATTTGAATGGCTCTGCCTCCGTAGCAGCCCTACCCTGTCACTGCTCCCAAGTGACTCGCAATGGACTGGAGCTCTGATCTGGGGTTGGCAAGTACATGGGAAGTTCAACAGGGCAAGAAGAGAAATGTGTTAGCACCCAGCATGTAGGCTTGGTGGGGGGAGCAGGCAGGTTTCCCATTGCTGGGCTGTGTCCAGGGCGCAGCTTCTAGCAGCAGTGATTCTGACAAAGCCCTTTATTTTTAAAAAGCTTGTGGATGCCCATTCATGCTAATCCTATGAGTAAAAGCCAGCCAGTCCCCGCTTCAGCCAGTCAATGTCTCCCTGTGAAGCAGTCCTTTTCTTCTCAGTATAGATCAGCCCACCAGCTCTGTGACAGCTCCTCCAGAGAATCTTATGGTGTTAAAAATAGAAAGGACTTCAGGAAACTCACCTAGCCCAACATTCTCATTTTATGGATCCAAAGGCCAAGACTTGCTGATAACTTGTTCAACATGCCTCATTCATAACATAGGAGTAGCTGGTCCCTGGGTATCAGGGACACACAAGTCTTCACTAGTTTCGGTCCCTCACCTTTCTGATCAATCCAGAGCTGCTTGGAGCATCTTCCTCTGGCTCCAAGTGATCCTTCCTGATCCCTAAAACAAGTCCCACCTGGACTTGTCCTTACAAATTTGCGGTCCTTTCCTACAGATCTGGGGCCCCTGTCAGGACTTGCCAGATCCCTCACTCTATTTTGTTTCCAAGGGGCACTAAAAAGAATGAGGAGACCCAGAAGCTCAGGACTGGACTGTCCTCAGCCTCTGTGTGACACTTGACGGGTCGCTTCTCAGCTCCAGCCTCCAATGCCACAGCTCTCCAGAGTCCTTTAGCTCCTGGTTCTGCTGCTTCCCGGGAACATCCTCAGGAAAGCAAGCAAGGTGGCCATTGTGGGGTGGGTTGAAATGAAAAGTCAGCATCATGCTGGAGACGGAGATGCAGAAGTGGCTGCACTGACCTCTTCAGGTTGGACCGCCTGGGGCAGAGACTAGCGTCAGTACCGTCAGAAGAGAAAGACCCCAACGTTACCCCATTGTCCCTTCGTATCCCTGATAGGTGGTGGATACCCATTCATGCTAATCCTGTAATGTATCCACATGACCCCTCACATACACGAACAAGAGTGAATGCTAAGTCCCTTACATAACATGGTGCAGCGTTTGCATGTAACTCGCATCTCCCCTGTGTACTTGTTATCTGCCAGTTACCCGTCGTGCCTAGAACATTGCACATGGTTTGTAAGTAGTCACTGCACTGTCTTGTTTGGGGAACAATGACAAAAGAAAGTCTTACATGTTCAGTGCAAATGCATTTTCTTTCTAGTATCTTCGATCTGCAACAGGTTGAATCAGTAGGTATCGATCCCACAACTAAAGAGGGCCGACTGTCTATACTGTGAGCCTTCGATGTTTGACAGTCTAGTAGATGTTCACACCCTTTCCTCAGAGAACGGGATGTGGTCTCATCCAAGCAAAGCTTTACACTGAATCTCAGAAGGCTCTGAAATGTTAGGAAGACCATCCACGAACATTTGTTTTTGATGACTCCTGGTCCTTTGTTCAGATGGACACAGGGAGGCACAGAGAAAGACTGCACTTCTCAGGGCCTCCGGGAAGCAGATGTTGATGAAGCTGTCTAACCTCCCGAGGGATGAGAGGGATGTAGTTAAACTGAGGAAAATTTGAAAGCCAGCAAAGGCTGAAAGTGAGGCACATGTTCACTGTGCTGTGCTGGCTTTTCGCACTGCATTCATCAACTGAGGGGTGGGGAGGCAGCCTGGGGAGCTGGATCCACCCTGACCCCCAGAAGAGCCACCTGCCCTTCTGGCCAGCTCCCCACCCCACATTCTCCAGCACAGAGGAATGGCAGAAACACACCTGCGTCTTTGTGTGCGATACTAGGACACATCTGAACGGCAGTGCAGCATGGAAAGAAGTGGTTGGAATGATACTGCTCTCTTGGTGATACCTGCCAAGCCCTGGTGTGATGGGCCAAACTACTCCTTAACCCGGGATCCTTGGCAAGGTGGTTTGCAGTTGGCCGAAAAGAACTCAGAAGCCCCAAACAGGAGGGACCCCAGGGGACCCGAGATGTCTCTCCTCCACCTCTCGCCATCACATCCTCGGGACCTGTCCTGCTATCTCATTGCACGTCTCCGAATCTGAGGAGCTCAGCACTCCCAGCAGTTGTCCACGCTCTGCTCTGGGTTAATCTTGCAAGCGACTCCTCAGACTTCTTACTGTTGGCCCCCATTCAGCCCTGGGGCCCAGTACCGACTCCCGGCACCTCTCACCAACCTGGAGGACTGAACTGTTATTTGGCCATTTTACCAGGTTTTTAATGAATTATTTGCATTAAATGTAAGGCACCTATTTAAGATCATCACGCTGACAACATGCTATCTGGTTTTTCAGACAACTCTGCTAAAGTGGTGTCAGCGTCCACCTGCTGACTTGTATTAAAAACAAGGGTCTGTCAATTTTCATTTTCCCCAAACCAGTACTAAGCTCCCAAGGCCTGAGGGTGACTATCCTTCCCAGAAAAATCCACACATACACTAAACTGTATATTCAGTTCAATCCAACTGAAGGTGTTATTCCCTTGAAAGCCAGGCCTAGAAATGAAAAAAAAAATCAAAAGTAAATAGTGAAGTCTGCTGTCCCTTGGTATTCACTTCATAATTAAATTAGAGTATGTGTGAGGCTGGTGGTGGAACTCAGTCTCTAGCACCACACACACACACACACACACACACACACACACACACACGCATACACACAGAGTGTGTGTCAGTCTCAGAGCTAACATTTCAGATGTAACTTCTAACAATTTCCAGTCCCATAAATGATTTTTTTTAAAAATTATTTGGTTCCAAATGAGCAGCTCGTCTTTACTATCTGGAGGCTGATCATAAACAAACCCACTTGTCTCAAATAATTCACAGTAAAATGCATTCAAAACTCCATAACCAGATTCATGGCACAGGAAATATCATTTATTATTCTTTACATTTATTTTTCCATGAAGAGAACAGTTTTTAAAATAAATCCAAGTAACACAGTAGATTTGCAGGACACTAGGACACCCATGACACAGACAGGATACTATTGAAATAGTCTGTGTTTTCACAAAAGCAGAGACAGAGAGACACGGGCAGGCACCCCCACTGTGTCTTCATAGTCACCAGGCAGTCATGCTGTCTATGGCATGATGGATGGTCACACTCTGGTTCTACAAAGAGAAGGCCTGGCGTTATCTTTTTCATTGAAATGCTAAGTATTTCTGGCATCGGCTGGAGAAATATCTGAGAAAGACAAACTACTGAACGTCTTAACTCATCAGAGTTCTAGGGCCAGAAACCTGCTATTTCTAAGCAGTCTGCCCATGGTTGAAGACCATTTTAGAAAATCTTACAGCCAGGAATGTATTTTCTTCATTGTAAATTTAGTGCAAGAATATTGTCATGGAGACATGAAGATTTTTGATTAATTTGTTTTTAATTGAATAGAACCTTTCATTATCTGATCCAACCCCTGATTTTACAGACAAAGAACCTTGAAGGGGAGAAGGTGTGAAGATCTTCCTAGGCCACACAGCTAGGCAGCCACAGACCTAAGTCTGCGTAGCTCTAAATGCTCTGCTTCCCCACCGCTCTGTATACCCTGTGTTCCTTTCCATTCTGTGCCTTTCAAAGGAAATCAATAAATGTATAAAATGAGGACAGAGGGATTCTTTACTAAGGGATGACTTCTTTGGTAAGAACATGTCAGTTTTTACATGATCAAGGATGGAGAGCAGATCACACAGCAAGAGACAGGCTCTATCTCGGCATGAACCTCTCTCTCTTCTCTGAGAATTAAGGCAGCTGAGAGAATTTTGTTCCGCAAGATATTTGGCAAGAGTTGGCAACTCCCCTTTCTCTTTGTCTCATTTACATCCAGAATAAAGACTAACATGTACATGCTAGAGAACTACACTTTGAGCAGAAGGATGTCAGCGCAATGGTCTTAAACAGGTATCTTACATTTCATGGAAAATAATAATTCTTTAAAAACCTAGTAAAATATCAAAAGTGTCAAGTGTCATATACAGTACACAGGAGCACCCTGGTCCTGGGTGACTTCTATTAAAAAAAGGTTACAAAAAAGAAGTCAAGCTTTACTTAGGGTGAAGCACTTCATCTTCCTCAATTACACGTAAGCAGAAAGGTGAACCCAGATGGTCTCCCAGCACCTCTGTGAAAAATCTTCAAGGCCTTTCTGGGTAACTCTATCTTTCCAGGCATTTGGGATTAGAACCAGGAGCCTCTCCATCTACCCCAGACTTGAGCCAGCATCACCACCAGGCAGCACCACGGCATTGGTTTGAAGTTCGGTAAGCTAGCACCACTCCTCTGATTACCCCAGGACAATATCTGCAGGCAGAAGGACCACAGGCGAGTGGCTAAGGACAAATAGCAGGCTGCCTGTGATCTAACACCCACGGGCTTTTCAGAGTGGGTGCTCAAGTTACCCGAGTGCTTTTAGCTTCTCGGTCCTACTGGTCGAAGAGTGGTTATTTTCATTAAAGGAGCGTGTAGCAAATAAACAATTTCCTGTTTGGCAACCAGCTGGGTAAAAACGAACGCCATTCTTTTCCATCCTCCCTTTGTTCCGATACATTGTTCTTTGGCTAAAAAGTACTCCTTTGCTCTTGAGTGCATTTCTGTGTTCTTTGTCTCATGACAGCCCAGGTGGGATGGACCTTATGGTGAGAGATTCCCCAGTTCTATGGGCTGAGAGCTGAGGTTGTGCCTGGAGAACCGACTCAGCTCCTTGGGTCAGTCCTTGAGCACATGAACCGAAAAGTCAGGTCTCAGTTTTCTCACTAGGGAGGTGGGGAGATAGGCGCCAGCCTTGCTGTATTCGTGAGGCAGCTGGGAGGCAACAGGCTGGAAGTGCTTTGTTTAGAAAAAAAAATAATAATAACACTTAGGAAGTAATTATCACTCGTGGAAAGAGTGAAGAGGTCCAGATGCATACCTGATCTATTCCGCGTGTGTTCAACTGGCCTCATCTGTTCCCAAGGGCCCAATACATGTTCTACTTAGGCTCTCTTGAGCCTTAAGCTGGCCTTTTCTAAATGAAAGATGAAAAGCTTGCTCATTTCCTCTCTTTATTCTCTAAAGAGTGACCTAAATGTCTCAATTCAGCAGGAAAAACTCCAGGGCTCTCAGAGACAAGCCACCTTTGTCTCCAAAGGGCTGCACTCAGTCCTCTTCTCGCAGCATCCGAGGGGCTCACAGACGTCCTGGCTTTAGCCACAGCACATTATCAGCGTGCGCCCACACTCCCTGTGTCAGGGAGGCGTCTCGTGTGCAATAGGGGCTCCCACAGCCAAAATAGGAATCTACAATTTTGGATTCCCAATGAGTGCTTAAGAGACTGAAATCATAAACAGAAATCTCAACTGGATCCCACCAATTTTCCAAACCACCAATAATTTCTCATCGAACTGAAACTAACCTCCACCACTTGAGAGCTTTGTTAGAAGAAATCTAGGAATGTTCTAAAGCCACTGACCTGTTCTCCTCCTTAGAATATGCTATCCATGTGAGAGACTGGGCTGTGGAGTGCTTAGTCCTGTACCCCCAGTGGGCCACATCTAGTCTTTGACAAAAGACAAAGGGATTTTTCAAGGTCAATTCCCCATCACTTGGGGCCTCTGATTTGTGCTGAGGTCCCCAGAAATAGCCAGGACAGTTTGTTACCCACCCAGCCCCATAAGGACAGCTGAGAGTCCTATGCTGTAGACATACATTTGGCTCCCCCACGTCCTTGTCTCAAATTCCCAAGCTCTCAGGAAACGCTAGTGGGTTTTGAGTATCCCATGTGCCTCACAGGACAAGACTAGCATGTGACTCTACCTAGTGCAGATACTTTGGGGACCCTGCTCTGACTCGCCCCCATTCTCTCCTTGACATCCATAGCTGTAGACCACCTGAACACCAGGAGTCAAAGGAATATTCTCCATCATACACATCAAATTCAAACAGCTAGAGTGAAAACTATGAAGGCTTCTGCTCAAGGTCTCCAAAGCATCAATGTGCTGATTTCATTTCATGGGAAAATAAATTGAAGTTCCCCAAATGAAGTTCAGACCCCAGAGTGTTGACTAGGATGAGCAAGACTCCACATGCCAAACCGAGCTGGACTATGATAGCATTTTGGTGTCTGTTCTAAAGCCCATCTTCTCTCAGATTGGGTGAAATGAGGTTGTCGTCTGTGGCCCGAAGCACAAGGACATGTGATAGAGGGCTCTACCTGAGACATGGATTTCAGTTTCAGTGGGCTCCCCAAGAGGCGTCCCCCAGAATCAGGGTTCCCACAAGTCATTTTTACTGGTCTCTCCTCTCCTCCTCTCCCTCGTGGCTCACCGATCCTTCATACTCACAGGCCCAAGGCCAGATGAACAAAAATCATAGTCACTAAGTCATTCGTAATCAAGAAAAGAAGAGAAGGTTGGAAAGGGTATCTTCCAGGAGAAGAATTCCAAGGTGGGGTCCAGGTAGGAGCGAAGCAGAAGCTTTTGACCCAGACCTGGCACAGTGGGTTCCTCCTTCTGGGGTCAGGTTCAAATAGCCAACCAGTGTTGCAGCTGCAGAGAAAGATGCGAAGGTCATTTCAACAGGACTGGGGCAGGTGGGAGCCAAAAGGCCAGAACCTATGGCTCCTGGGCCCCTTGATGGTGTGGCTCATTCTAATGGGCCTTTTCTACATATGCAGGTGCGGACAGGTTTGAGGTAGGAGGAAGTTAAGAGGAAGCAGAACAAACAGTCCCATCCTTTCACAGCCCTGGGAGTACAAGCAGTTTGGTTCTCTGCTTAGCACCGAGTCCCAGAAAGTACCAAGCAGGAGGCCCGGGCGGCCCTCACTACTCACCAAAGGCCTCTTCATCTCCAGATCTGACATTTTTAAGGAAAGAGGACTGGTGCTGAGCCTAGTTTCATGACACTCCTAATGACAACTCATAAAGGCAGAGCAGCTTCGTGGGAGAAATTAGGCCTGTGACATCCCAGGCCTGAGAGGCAGTGAGGCACCAGGAGGCTGGGTAAAGCAGAAGTCAAGCAGGCCCCTCTCCTCCTCCACCCAGCACCACAGCCCACAGATTTGCTGGGTTTTCTGGCTGTGGCCCCGGGCCCTGCCCCAGTCCTTCAGGTGGCTTTTACCTGGAACTGCCTGATTCCCCTCTGGGCCACCAGATGGTGCTCGTTCTCCGGTGTGATGCCATAAGCCAGTCTCTGTGAGGAGGGAGAAGGAGAAGGCCTTAGTCTGGCCCAGCAGCAAGCCTGACACCTGTGATTTGGTATCCTGCTATCTCAACCTGAAGCCCCACACAGATCTATACCTGACACCCACCCCACCCTTGCTGGGGAAGCCGATGAATGCACTTCGAATCACACAGGCTGCACTGACGGTTTCTCAAACTGCCTACTGTGGTCTGTAGTGACAGGGCCTGTGGACACAGAGGAAAGGGCCCTATAGTATCTGTCTGGGGGAGCTGACAGCCATGAAAGGGACTGGCGCTGAGCGAAAACACACCGATGCGTTGAAAACCAGTAACTGTTAGAGTGAAGATATGGACGGGAATACCCAGCCCTGCAAGAGGTCGGGGAAGGCCTCCCAGGGCATAAGGTGCCAGGCACTCTACTGAGCGCTTTCTTTTCCTATCAAGGTGCACAGTGTCAGCCGCAGGTTACAGATACGGAAACTGAGGCTCTGTGGGATATCAGCTTGATCGATGAGGTGCATGTCTAACCACTGAGGAATGCTATCTCATGTCCTGTCCCGTCCACTGCCCCGGTGGCCGGCCCAGAGCTCACCTCCCGAAGGGAGCCTCGTGTGCTGAGGCACTTGTAGATGATGTAGGCAGGAACCAGGGCCATTGACGAGAGGGCAATGGTCCACCCGACCCAGTTGGCCCAGGTGGGGAAGACGTAGTCGTCATAGGTGAGCGGTTTGAAGTTGATGATGCTGACCACCACCACAAACTAGGGAGAGGAAGAGCAGAGAAGGGGAAAGGTGAAGAGAGGGGTGAAAAGGAGAAGGAGGGAAAAGAAAGCAGAGTAAAGGGAAGAAGAGGCGAGCACAGGGAGAAACGAGAAGGTTAGAGAAAGGAGAAGCAGTCAGTAAAATGGGTTATAGGGAAAGGACAGAGTGAGAAAGGACACAGAAAAAGAATTCAAGAGGCAAATCACAATCAAAAGGAAGCAAAAACAAAAATGGGCAAGAAAAGAAGATAAGAATAGAATGGTGACCTTAAAGCTAGCACAAGTCTCCCAGTGGCTTGGCCCCAGGCTGGAGACCACTGCCAAGGTAGAAACCCACCATGGTGCCAACCAACAGGCTAAGCATGCCAGTGGTCCTGTCTACATGACCAGGTGCTCTAGATCTCAGCAACTCCTCCCCTAAAAAGCCAACATTCCCACTCTGCCCCTCCCTGAACACACCCTGCACACAAACTACACACCAGGAGGAAGGCAGGGCTGAAGAACTTCCAGCACAATCTCCAGTACAGTCCCGGCTTGAACCCCGTCATCTCCTGGATGTCGTTGCTGAACCTGTCCACACCTGCACATATAGAAAAGGCCCATGAGAGTGACCCACACAGACTCGGGGCCCAGTACCCATAAGGTTCGGGCCCTCCAAAGGACAGCAAGAACTGATCTTCTGGGACTTGGAAGTCCTGGAGGCCAGCACTTAGCTGATTCCTAATGAGGAAGGAGATAAACTCAAGGACAGTATCACCCTTTGTGCTTCACCCCAATTAACTTGTAAGAGGGAAATCAGTATGCAGGGAGCTTGCCTCAGTCTAGAAAGCCTGGCTGTCCTGGCTCAGAATCTTAGCTTTTTCTTCTTGCTCACTCTTTCTTGGAAAATGATGACTCTGTGCACACAGTCATTGTTCCCATGTGTATGCACATGTAAAATCCTGATTGCAATCACATGGAAGAGGTGGAGTTCTTACACTGCATCCCTTCCTAAGCCTTCCCAGGCCTAACACTGATGTCTAACATGGGCTAAGTGGATAATTATTTCCCCAGTTCGGTTCTGGAATAAGTTTACCGGGCAAAACACAAGGTATCTAGTGAAGTTTGAAATTCAGATAAATAGTGTAACATAAGCATAAGTATACCCCATGCAATATCTGAAACATGCTTTTCCAAAAAAATTACTTCTTTTTGACCGAAATTCAGGGTTAACTGGGCATCCTATACTTAGTTGGCTAAGTGTGGCACCTTATGCCAAAACGAGTACTTGAAGACCTATGAATTCTCTTGGGCTCCTCCCCAGAGGCTAACGCTGGGTACCTTCAGAAGTTTCTGCAGCCTCAAACTAAAAGGAGTGTATTTAAAGACAACCCACAGTTAGGAATCCCTGTCCTCAATAAGCAGCCTGCTCATCTCTGCAGATGTCAGGCCTGGCTTGGGAACAGAAAGTCCTTTTGCATTTCCAGGTGAAGAGACTCCATGAGCACTGGGGACCAAGGCTTTGACGCTTGCCCACCTACCATAAAACCAGGAAACTCCGATGGCTTCTATGAGCACTGCAAACAGAATGGAGGTGCCTGCTGCAAAGGTGTCCAGCAGAGTCAGGACGTAAATTCCACCCTGGCCATGGAGAGAAAAGACCTGAGGCCATCTTTGACTAGAATTGTTGCATCCATGCGCTCTTAGTACCTGTCTTCTGCCCCACCTTCTCAGAACTGGCTGAGAACTAGGTGACAGAGTTTGGGCTGCATTCTAAGACTTCTGGAAGCCACTAGATCTAAAGGTAGGCATTTCAACCTACAGACAGTGAGGTGAGTTTCAAAGGGACGTTTGCTGCTGCACATAAATAAGCAGTTAACAGGCCTGCCTGGAAATTTTCAGGCAGAGGCAGGAGAGAGCCACAGGTCTACCCAGAGGGAAACAGGTCACAGAATTGGGGATGATGCCAGTGGTTCTTCCATCTCCCTGGGCTCAGCCCAGCCCCAGCCACCACAGCTCAGAATCTGGAAATGCTATAACTTTATTAAAATGTAGTCTGAGACCTTCCAGGTAACCCAGGGCCCAACCCCTTCTCACCTTGGTTATGCAAAACAGGGCCACAAGAAAGGTGCTAAGAGTCACGCCCAGTGTGAAGAGTTTCCGGTGTCTCTTCAGGACTTGGAAGTCATCAGCCAGGCCTGTGATGACCGCTTCCATGCCTCCCATCTGGAGGGAATCAGGTGGATGGGAAGCAGAATTGAGGATCTACCAAGTACTTGCTGAGGTCTGGGACTTAAGCATCCTGGTCCTTGCTTGGTTCCTTCTTTTCTCCCCATCTTCTTTTCCCCTTTCTGCACTGATCTTAACTTAACTCAGATACTACCCAGGAAAGTGAAGAGAGAAGTCAACTCTGATATGTCCCTAGTGACAAATACCTGCCTCCTGCTCATTCATTCAGCCTCTGTGGGGGCTGACAAGCTAATAGAGACTGAAGGGACATAGGTAATACATTTGAATGTAAAGAAGACCTTCTGGAAACATTTACCAAAGAAACAACTCAAAACTTCTGCTCATTTTTCTAATTATCAAGCAAATTCAAACCCAAGATTCTGAGTCTGACTGCTATGTGATTCTGAGTCTGACTGGTACATCTCTGCTATGTGTACACACATTCCTTATGAGCCATTGCTATGGCAGACAAGGAGTTAGCATGTCCCATACTCTTCTCTCCTATTAGACATCATTCATCAAAACCAGACATCATTCATCAAAACCAGGATTCTTCCCAAAGACCCTGAAAGCAACCTCAGAATCCTTCTCAATGGACTCCTCCTTATGTATCTACCAAGTGAAAGACAAAGGCAGGGAGAGGAAACTATTGGGCAGCCTTACCCAAGGACTTCTGGCAAACCTCCAACAGTAGATACAGACATAAAAAAAGATGTCAGAAAATTTACATATGGGTAACATAAAAAAGATCTAAGAAACTAATGAGGTTTGAAATGGTTTTGTTATTTACGGATGAACTCTAAATGAATGAGAAAATGTCTCATTAAAGAACAAGAGTATCCGTGTCCTCTCTGAATTCTTCTGTCTGCAAGAGGACAGTGACTTATCTTAAATCCTTTCTGATTTTGATTTTCATGTTGCTAATGGGGGTGACCATTGGTTCTTGACTTTGGCTAGATGTTACTTCTTTGAAGGAAGATCCATTTCCTTGTTTGAATTTCAATAGGGCCTTTGGGAAAAGCTACTAGCCAGGAATCCAAATGGTAAGGACTTCAGGCTGACTAATATGTGTGTGTTAGGGTGAAGGTTGGGACCAGGGAGGGGAGAGGCTGTCCTGAGCAGAGTCACTCACTGAACTGTCAAGACCCAGAGTCAGGAGCATGATGAAAAATAAGATGGCCCAGAATGTAGATCCTGATAGGGTAGAAATGGCTTCTGGATACAAGATGAACACGAGGCCAGCTCCTGTAAGAAACATCAAGGACTTCATCAGTGCCTGGGACTGTTGATCAGAGCTGCAAAAGAGAGGAGGACTCTGAGGCCCAATTGGGTCCCACCAAGCCCCAGAATAATGGTAAGCTTTGCAGACCAAGTGTCTACAGATAAAAACCAATACAGGCACACAGCTCACTAGTGCTCATGTTTCAGTCATTAATGTCTCCCAAAGGCCCTGTGTGTAAGTCTGAGACCGCAGCTTGGCACTACTGGGAGGTGATGAAAACTTAAAGTAGGCCCTAGCAAAAAGGTGTGCCTCTGAAGGGCACAGTGAGACTCTGGCCCCTCTCTCTTTTTTCTCTTTATCTTCTCAGTCATGAAATGAAGAATTTACATTACCTACAGTTTCCCCACCGTGATGAGCTTCCGTGCTATAGGCTTAAAGCAATAAGGTCAATCCATTATGGACTGAAGCCTCCAAAACTGTGAGTTAGAATAAACCATTCTTTTTAATAATACAATTATCTCAATTTGATTATCTCAGTACTGTGAAGGGAAGCTGACTAATACAGTACATACACAAAGGAGGTTGACCTCAAACAGTCAGGGAAGAGCAATACTTTGTTTAAATGCTTGTAAGTGACATTCTAAAGACCCCACCTCTTATATGCCATCAAAGATCCTCTCTGCTCCTCAAACATTTGTTGCCCAGAGAGCCTATTAGAAGTGCCACTCCGAAGACCTCAGGTTCCTTATGGCAACAGGAATCCAAGAAGCAGTGGGGAAGGCCACGGGTTGGGGTTTGGATCCTGGCACCACTGCTCACCAGAAAGGTGACTTGGATCACAGACGCAGCCCAGATTTTAGTTTTCTCACCTTTTAGTGGCATCTATTAACACTTGCTTCACAGCATGGGGAGAACTAAACAAAATGTCTTTCTATGCTTTGAATACAGTTTGTTTCCACCAAGACTCATGTGGCGGTTTTGTCCCCAGCTGGGAAGAGTAGAGAGGGGATGGAAGTATGAAGAGGCCACTAGGTAGTTAGAGGGATGAATGCTTTTCTTACAGGAATAGGTTCCTACTTTCTAGAGTTTGGATTGGTTATTGAAAGAGGGTTGTTATAAAGTGAGACCACTCTATGTGCTTGACTTCTCCTCCTCCTTCTCAGTTATGAGTTCCCTTACTAGGAACTTAGCAGATGCTGCCACCATGTGCTTAAACTTCAGAAGTGCAAGCTAACAGAATCTATTTCATGTGTAAATCACTTGGTCTCGGGCATTTTGCAGTGGCACCAGAAAATGGACTAAGATATATGTCAACTGCTCAGCACAGGTGCTGGTAGGATGGGAATTCCAAAATCTTTTTTTCCCAGCCTGAAAGAAAAGAAAGTCCTATTACACACCCAAGGCTCAAGATCACTTATAATTTCCACTAATAACCCCAAGGGAGAGCCTGTCAATCGAGTGATGCAAAATTTCTGGACTTCCATAGTCCCATCGCCACAGAAGAGCTGTGCAGTCAGGAATCAGGTGACTTTTGAAGCCTGGCCTTTGGCTGAAGTCAAGTGATCTGCCTACTTACCTTCAGTGGCAACATCCTCAATGTTGACCCTGTGTTCATGAGCCATGTAACCAAGGATGGAGAAGATGGCAAACCCAGAGATGAAGCTGGTGACACAGTTGATGGTGCTGGTCAGCAGGGCATCCCTGGGTGAAAGAAGTGCTGCTGGTTTAAGTCTACCTGACTCCCACATGCCAAATGTGGCCATAGACCACTGCCCTTCCATGGAAACTGCACCCAGCTTCAAACACCATTCCTCCCTTCTCTGGCCTTGCTTCCATATGAACTCAGCTCCATCATTACCAGATTAGAACCTGCTGGTGCAGGAAGTAGGTGAGTAGCTTATTAATGAAATAGTTTGACACCAAAGACTAGTGTCAAACTCTTATTAGGAAATCAGCTCACCAGCCTTAGTAAGCGAATTTTCCATGGCTCCCCCAAGGCCTCCAAATCCTCAGCCTGCATTTAAATTCTATTTTTTTTTTTTGAGACAGGGTCTTGCTTTGTAGTTCAGGCTGGTCCTGAGCTCACTATGTAGCCCAGGCAAGCCTCGAACTCAGCAATCCTCCTGCCTCTGCCTCCCAAGTGATGGGATGACAGGCGTGAGCCACTATGCCCAGCACTGTGGTATGTGGTACTGATTGCTGGTGGGCGTGAGTCACCACGCCCAGCATTGTATGTGGTTACCAGCATCGAACTCAGGACCTTGCACTTGTGAGGCAGGCACGGGAACCACTGAGCTAAATCTCCAGCCCATAAATTCTTTGCTAATATAACTTTCCAACTAGGCTTATTTTTCATGTCTCCCAATGTAATTTCTTTTTTTTTGTTTTTTTTGTTTTTGTTTTTTTTTTTGAGACAGGGTCTCGCTTTGTAGTTTAGGCTGGCTCTGAGCTCACTATGTAGCCCAGGCAAGCCTCGAACTCAGCAATCCTCCTGCCTCTGCCTCCCGAGTGCTGGGATTACAGGCGTGAGCCACCACGCCCGGCACTCCAATGTAATTTCTTTAAATAAATGAAAACAATGAACTTGCCAATCAACAAGTACCACCTCTTTGCCTTTGTTCAAGTTGTTTCTTGTCACTTATGCCATCCATTCCATGCCTGCGTATCACTATCCTAGCTACTCTCTGAAATTTGGTTCAAATATTCCTCCATGCTCTGGGTACTGTCTTGAAAAGGGCCAGCCACCTCATTTCCTTACCTCTTGAGGTCTTTGTGACAGTATGCACTCATCCTACTCTTTCTTGAATCAAAAACATTGATTCTGCCTTCTTCCTAGGATGGGGTAATGAAAGTGGGCTCCAGTTGCCCATCTCTGAAGCCCTCATAACAATGGATCTACAGGAGGCAGCACTGTTTGTTAAACTGAGCCGGAACAAGTCTTCTGAGTTCCTGTTTGTCCTGCAGTCTTATCTCCAGTGAAGCCAGGCCTCAAAGCCTGATTACTCTGCCTCTGCCTGCTGGAGCATCTGATGGATAGTCTGGTGGCACCATTTGCTCTGAAGGCACACTGTGTTCCTCTGTCCCAGCTACATCTCTTCCTGATATTCTCACCCTACTAACCACACCTTTTTCAGCTTGGCATCTTAGTGTTATGGTTTAGATGTAAAATGTCCCTCAAAAGTCTTATATGTTTGGAGGTGAGGCCAGGTCAGAAGTCACAGGTCACTGATGCCATGATTTGGAATGACTGATTCTTGTTCCAAGGTCCTTTCTTATTTTCCTGGTACCTGGGTACTATGAAGTGAACAGCTCTTCTCCATTATGCCCTTCTACTCTGCAGTTTTTACCCTGGAGCTGGGTAGCAATGGACTGAACCCCCTAAAACTGTAAGCCAAATTGAACCTCTCCTCTTTAAGTTTTAGGCGTTGGGTATTTTTTTTCCCCAACCATGGGAAACCTGACAAAAACACTCTATTATGGAGTCATCTTGAAGTGAGTGGCACTCATTAGAGCCCCATAAACCATGACACCATTCTAGAATGCCTAGGATGGTCTACAAGAAGAAAATTTGATTTGTGCAAAAAGAGTTGGCTTTCATATCAATCATAGTCCTCCCACTTTATCCCACAAGGCTCAGTCCCCAAGATTCAGTTTCTTGAAGTTCCGAGAAAAAGCTTACCTGTAACAGTTGTTATCAAATTTGTTGTAGCTGGCAAATGCAACCAAGACTCCAAATCCAGCCCCCAGGGAAAAAAAAATCTGTGTTGCAGCATCAATCCACACCTAAAACCAGCAGATAAAAGTCATTATTATCTTCTTCCTATGTATTTGGAGTATCAAAGTGCTTGGGAAAGGATGGAAAACACCTGGGATATTTTGAGAGCTAATAACATGGTCTGAAGCAGAGATGGGCCATCAGGGAAACTCATTTCCCCACAAGACAGGCCACGGTCTCCTTAGGATTTCCAAGCTTGAGATGTTCATGAGCCCCCTAGGGGAGTTTGCTGAATCAATTTAATATTCTGATTTTCAAAGAAAGTAAATAAACTGAAAGTTGTAGGCCAGAATGTTGATGGAGCAATAATAAAGAGTCTGTCCATTCCAGGAGTTTTGGAAAA
The DNA here is from genome assembly GCA_004025085.1 of Thryonomys swinderianus. Taxonomy (NCBI): domain Eukaryota; kingdom Metazoa; phylum Chordata; class Mammalia; order Rodentia; family Thryonomyidae; genus Thryonomys; species Thryonomys swinderianus. The sequence goes on from PVIC010005241.1 coordinate 49,860, forward strand.
AAATTTACAGAAAAAGATAATGATGCATAGTAGATTCCTAGCAGTATCAGACAGTGGTGACTGTGGAACCAGGGGAGAAGCCATGAGATTTACTTGTCCCCTGCTTCTGGTGATGGAAGGTCATGGCTGGAGGTCTGAAGAAGACCTGTGCACTCTCCAGCTTCTCTGTTTCATTACTTACTGGTCAGTTTCATCTCTGTAAACTTCAGTTTCTTAATCTGTGTGGTGGAGGGATAATTTTATCACTCCAACAGAGGGCTGCAGTTGATTTCTGTCACCTTCTCACTTACATTATTCCAAGTTTTCCTGACTTTGCAAGCAACATAATAACAGGAGCAGCTTGATACAGGAAGCTAGATCTGTCCCTTGAGAGTACACTAGCAGTTTCATTTCTATACAGCTGAACTTCTGGGAGGAACTAAGCGACTGCAGAACAAACAGAGGTCTGCTACACTTCACAGATTGATTCGGGTCTGTTATCTTTCTGACAGTTACTAATGGAATGGATTTTCTTTTCGGTTCTTGAAAGCCTCAGGACTTGAGTGATGGGGAGAACATGCTGAGGTGGTTCCCCCATACTATGTTGCTCCCATCTGCCGGTGTCACTGTGGAATCAAATAATGTAAAGAGTCCCTTGAGAGTTGTGAGAAAGAAAATGTTGAGGTTTTCTCCCTCGTGGACCTGAAAGAGGACGCTAGAAGTAAGCCCAGCGCCTATTTGAAGATTCAATGGTCTGCTCCCCTTCATGCCCTGCCACACGGAGTCTGCTATGCAGTCCCCCTTCCTTCACTGCACTGTGGACCTCTGGGCAGGACGGTGAGCTGCAGGAGGCTGCTGGAGGACAAAGACGTTATGCACATGTCTCCCTGGTGATGGAGGCTGCCCCTTATGACAGTACAGAATGGTGACAAAGGCTAGCACTGGGGATTGAGAGGTTAGAAATAAAGCAGAAATGGCTAGTATGGAACAATACGCCATGGACATAAGACAGGTGCAAGTCCCAAGGACACTGTGTCTCCTTCACAAGGTATGGCTCTCTTTGCAGTGGTTTGCAAAGGCCATTGAATGGAACCACAGATGCCCAGACCATGACAGACAAATGGACTCATGGGACACTTTCAGTACAAATCTGTGTTTATCTCATGGCGAAGCTCTTGCTCAGAAAGGGATCTCTTCCAGGGCTAACTCCAAATTTGTGACAAAGCTGGGGCCAGACTTTTCCATCGTGAATCCCGACTGAGAACCCTACACCACCCACCACCCTGACCCAAAGCTGGGTGGTCACCAGGCACTGACCGTGGCCTCCTTCAGGCGGTAGAAATCGATGTGCAGGTAAGCACTGATGCCATTGGAGGCACCAGGCAGCGTGATGCCATGGACCAGGAGCACAAACAGCACGAAGTAAGGCAGCGTGGCTGTGATCCATACAACCTGGGCAAAGCACAAGCTGGCTGTGAGAGCTTCGCTCTGGGTCACGGGTAGACGGTGGGGATCTTGAGTGGAAAATAAGGTCCTTTCCCAGAAAGACAATCATCCCCTCCCATCCCCTCTCTTCACCCAATGCACATATTACAGGCTTTATCTACAGGCCAGGTTCTAAGCCAGGGTCAGAGACAAAACCGTCAATAGCCGTGGGTACATAGTGGGGGGGCTCAGAACCAAATAAACGAGTCACTTGGGGAGTAGTGTTGAGATTGAAGTGAAGGTCACAAAGATGGCAATACCAAAGTGCTTCACCGGACCCTCTCGAGTTGCTATCAGGAGAACTCATGTTTTTGCCTTACCCTTTCCCTGCTGGTCTTGCATCCGTCTCGCCACTGGTATTGGTTGGCAAACCCATCTTTTCTTTTCCCAGTACTGGAGATTGAGCCCAGCACCATCACTGTGGCCTGTATTCACAGCCCCTTTTCATTTTTATTTTTATTTGGAGACAGAGTCTTACTAAGTTGCCCAGGCTGTGGCCAACCTTGCAGTTGTCCTACCCCAGTCGCCAAGAGGCCTTAGACTTTTGGGCATGCACCACTATGCATAACTCTTGTTCTCATTCTTCCTCTCTCTCTCTCTCTCTCTCTCTCTCTCTCTCTCTCTCTCTCTCTCTCTCTCTCCTCCTCCTCCTCCTCCTCCTCCTCCTCCTCTCCTGTGCTCTCTCCATTCCATCTTTTATTTAAGTACATATATCCCCTTAGCATCTCCCAAGACGCAGAAAGCAGAACTTCTGGCCATTGCCTGTCTTAGTGATAAAAGATAGACAGACAAATAGAGATATAGAGACCCATTCTGTGACCAATAATCCTAAAAGGAAGAGACTATCTTCAGGCTAAGTAGGGGTACTCATCTACTGCCTTGCCCAGGTTGGGAAAAAAGAGAAGAAAGATAGGGACAGGGGAGTGTGTGTGGACTTTCATTCTTTCTCCCCACTTGAGTACTCTGGGAGAATTACTGATAAGAAAATAAAGTGTAGCCAGGCACGTTGGCACACACCTGTAATTCATACTACTCAGGAGGCTGAGGAAGCATCTCCAGTATCACAAAAAAGAAAAAGGAGGAAGAGGAGGACAGAGGAGAAGAAGAAGAAAATGAAGAGGAGGAGGAGGAAAGATGATGACAATGATGATGACAGACGGAGAGGGGGAAGAGAGGGGGAAGGGGAAGAGAGGAGGGGAAGAAGAGGAGGATGGAAAGAAGGAAATAGAAAACATTCAAAGGGAAAAGGTAGGGGTAAGTAATGAGGGAAAAGAAAAAAATATGATGTTAAAGAAAGCATGTGTATATAGGGGGTGGGGGTTGTAGGGTGGGTAGGGATATGGGTAAAAATGAGAATTAACTCATGTCATATACTGGTACAAATTCCCAATGTTGAGTGTGATCTTGTTGTATTAATAAAATGTACCAATAAAAGTTCAATTAATAAAAAAGGAAAAAGGAGAGAAAGGAGGAGGAGGGGAAAAGAGGAAAAAGAGGAAGAAGAACAAAATGGAGGAGAAAGAGGCAGATAAAGCTGAGCTTTCAGTCTTTAAGATTTCTGATTTACTGGTGTACGATGAAGCCATAACATCAGTATTTCTCAAAAGCTTCTAAAAATATTGTTATAGGCAGATGCAGCCATGGGCAGCTTTGCAGAATAAAGGACTGTACCCCAAATGGAAAGTCGCAACTGGGTCAGAGGAGTTAGACTCAAGAAAGACTCAGCAGAAACGTATCTTAAGGACATGATAGTTTCTCCCTACAGTACTTGGCATTATGCAATCCCAAGTGTCCTAATACTTCCCCTGAGGGAGAAAATGGAAGTCTTGAAATATAACCGAGGGTAAATAAGGTTCTCCATCAGCTTAGAAAGATAGGGGCTTGACACAAAATCTGAGATGAAGAAAATGGAGTCATATCTATGTTTAAAATGTTTTCCATATCTGTGTTTACAAAGTGGGATTTATTTTGATTCCTTGTTTATCATGAGCCCCTTGGAAGAAAATTTCTACGTTTTATCAACTTAATGAAGATGAGTTCTTTAAAATGTTTGTGTAATGAATAGACAGTAGCACAGATGAACAGGTGGATTGTTGGACAGATGAATGGATGGATCGTTGGTTGCATAGTCATGGTTGGATGGTAGATATTTAAAATAGAGGGATAGTTAGGTAGTGAGTTGTTGAGTGGATGGATGGACATATGGATGAGGGGATGAATGATTATTCACGAGGTTAGTGGATGACTAATTAGTCAAAGAACAAATGAAAACATGTACAAATGAATGTATTAGAAAACAAGTTAACAAGTGAGTAGACACATCAGGGATGGTCACATCTAGGCTCAGAAGGAATCAAAGAAACTTTCCCTTTCCATGTTACACAGTTGTTCCTCTATTACTCCCTTGTTTTATGAAGGTTTTTGTGCACTTGGAAGTTTGGCATCTTTTTTGTCAGGAGGACAAAAACAGGGAGGTCAAACTGCCAATGACAAACGGGGAGAGACTCATCTCCTGGGAAGTGAAACTACTGCAATCAGGTGGCCTCACAATGGTCTTAGATTCAATCTCCCAAATTGACACAGATGGGTTTAAATCTTTGGCAGTAGACACAGAGAAGAGCTTTCACATAGCCTTTTGATGAGTCCTAACTGTGGTCCTCTACAACTCATGTCAACAGCTGCAGTCCAGCTGCACTGTCCAGCCCAGCTGGCGGGGAGTGACCACACTCCTCTCATCGACAAACAACACCCCTGTGTTCTTACTCTGGGGAGTCTCCCAAGGGGCCTCAAGTGGCCCCGTATAGAACACAAGTGAGGTTCCAACATGGATTCACTTTCCCTGAGGCACAGATCAGGACATGACTGAGCTGACTGCAGCCAAGCATTAAAAAAAGGGCAGCTTGTTTTGACCATGTATATGTATTAAGACTTAAACCATTAAGTCTTGTTGAAGGTTCTCAGAATTGATGGCAGATGTGAGGTTAGCTGTCTAAGGCCTTGTGTCAAATGTATGGCTCCAAGATCCTTAGGCAACAGCTGGTTCACACTCATGTGTGCCCTATATGCACACTTGGTGAAGACAAGGGACACATGATCTCTGTCATCTCCATTCCAGGTCTGTCTCCTCTCATCTTAAATGTATCTATGGCTGTGCAAATGTAGACTTGGTCCAGCTTTAACCTTTATGTTAAAAAGGCAATGAGTCAGGTGCAGTTGGGACTCCTACAGTCCTAGCTATTTGGAGAACAGAAGGAAGGGGATTGCAGTTTCAAACCCAGCCTTGGCTTGGGATGTAACTCAGTGGTAGAGCACTTGCAGAGCATGGGCAAGGCCCTGGGTTCAGTCTCCAGTGCTACAGAGAGACAGAGAGGGAGACAGAATCAGAGCCAATTTGCATTGACACAGCTGCAAGAAGACTTGGCTAGAATCATGATTCAAACACAAAAGTGATGAAACTATTTATTAAAGAGAACTTTTGAAGCTGCCTGGCTTTCCTTTTCCTCTGTTCCACCAACTCTGCCAGAATTTGGAAACCCAGTTCCATCTCTTCCCATTCCCCTGATACATTAAAGGGGCAGCGTTGTGATCCTGGCCTACTTTATGTCTTCGTTAATTTCCAGGAAGAGAGGAGGCTGAGATTTCTCAGTTGACCCCAGTATATAAACAGAGTGCATGGAGATTAGTGATTGGGACGGCTCAGCATTGCAAATACAGTACTGCCTCAGACCTCACTGGACTCAGAGGTGCTTAGTAGGGCAGCACTATTGTCAACATGATCTGGAGCAACCCCTCTCCTTGGCTCACACTCTGCCCCAGTCCACACCATCTCAGGGGCCCATGTGTCTGCTTCTTCCTGAGCATAGGCTTCCCTTGCCAAAAAGGAAAGTGTGTACATTTGCGCGGCATTTCAGGCTGGCTCTGTTGCTATAGAAGCCTGCTAAGGAAAGCTTGGTATCCTGTCCAGACATATTCTGGGAAGAAATAAGTAACAGTTTTGGCTTTCTCACGAGCCAGTTTATGAAAACAATTAAAGAAATGGCATAGCATTCTAGAAATACCCTCCTCATGGACTGCCTAGGGCCTCTTCCCGCTCAGCTGCCAGAACACTGGGAGAATTACGCAAAATGTGGCTGTGGCTTCAGTTGGCTTATGCAAGGACACTCACATTACTCACTCCTCATGTTTCCACATGGGGAACTTCCCTGGTATAACACGCCAATCCACTCCTCATGACCCCCCTTCAGGCCTCTCTGTAGCACTGCTCAGCCTGTAGACTATAGGCCAGTAGACCATGTGTGTGCAGTTCACACAGGTGGGTTGTGACCCACCTTGGAGCCTCTGCTAAGAGAGCTCTGTTCCTATAAACAAGAGAGGCACAGAGAGGCACTAGCATTGTGGAACTGTGCTACTCTGGGGCTTCCAACCTCTGTGGCTTCACTCACTTAGTTCCTTCCACTGAGGACCTCCTCTTTCCTCCTCTTCTCAATCCGTTCTGTCCTTACAGATCCAGCACAAATGCCATCTTTTCCATAATCTTTGCAGACCATCTCAATTGAAAGCGCATCTCTCTTTTTTTTTTTTTTTTTAACCAAAAAAGTATCAAAGACATGTCAAAAGTAGATTTAGGCTTTGGCTTAAGGCCCTTCTTGGTGCCCCATTCCTATCTTTGTTTTCTGCAGAGCTTCCAAAGGAAACAATGCATCCTGATCTACTCATGTCCACTCTGGCTATCAATGAGACTCGGGTTTAGGGAAGGAAGGGGTTGTCGGCATCAGAGGCAGAGCTCACGCTAACCCAGGCTCGGTCTCCGCCTTCTAACTTGGCTTTTCAACAACCTTATACCCATAGCCAGAACAACGTTCTCTTTCAAGACCAACCTCCATGCAGACAGAGAAACCAAGAGGCATTACCTTCCCTGAGGTCTTCACTCCTTTCCAGAGGCTGAAGTACAGGATGATGACGACAACCATCAGACACAGTAGGAGCTGCCACTGGGGCAGACCAATGTCATGAATCCCGGCACTCTCGTGAAGATGCAGGACACCGCGCCTGCTCAGAGGAGAGGGGAGGGGACCAGGGGAGACGGGTTGAGATCCAGAATGTCCAACGAAACACTCACGTGCTGAGCGTGGGGAAGGTGAGGATGTTGTGGGGTGCTGTATCCATCAGTGGATTCATCAACAGCCGACTGTGCTGTGGAAAGGTGGGGCCTGGTCTGAAGAGGAGGGACACTAAAGGCCTGACCCAGAAGGGCATATTTCTCTCCCTCCCTGTATCCTCCCTTCGCCCTGTTTCTTGGTCACCACAGCGCAAGCATCTCTCTTCTATCCAGGTCCTTTCACTGTGCATTTCTGCCTTGAAGCCAACCAGGGACTGCCACTTCAGCCAAAAGTAACTCCTCCTTTAAAATATAGGTGTCGGCTATTGTGTCTCAGGAACAGAAAAACATGACTCAGATGAAGTCAGAGCCAAAAGAACACAGATGAGACAGAGGTTGGATTCCATTCACTAAAAGTGCTATACAACCAAAGGCAAAATTAAACTGAGAGGTTAGAAGTCAGAAAAGGTGTACCCCTGGGAAGGGGAGTGAGAGTTACACCCCGTAAGGAACCCAGGAAGATTTCCAGTACATTTGTCATGTTCTTATTCCTGATATGGGTGTGTGCGGTTGGTGACACTCAGTGAGCTGTCACTTGATGACCTCACTGCTCTGTACTAGTTTCCCCTTTAACAAAATGTGTTTTTAGATCAAGGTAACAAATTTGTTTTTAAACCAACACTGTTGAAGTCCGACAACATTAAGCTCTTTCATATAATCTACAATGAGATCATAAAGAGAATTGAAAACAAAATGATATTTGCCAATTAGTATCTAATTACTAAAATCAGTTAGGATTAAGGTCAAATAAGACTGACCGCTGAAACAGTACAGTAGGCCCTGGTGAAGGGAGGTCCCTCCCCACCGACAAATCCATAACCTGGCAAGACTGAGAGATGAAGCAGAAAGAATGGGGATACTGTCCTTGGTGTGGCATTTGTTATACACTCAAATCATGCCCTCATCTCAGGGTTCCCCACTAGCTGGCCCCAAACACTCAAAGAACTGCTGTGCATAGCCCCTGCCTTAGTGGTCTTACAATCTTTATGTCCTAGAGGTAACATTAAGCATAGTTAAAAAACAAATATAGTGAGTTTTGAGAGTCCAGGGAGCTTCAGAGGGCCCCCAGAATGCATCTCTACCCTGACCTTCTCTGAGTGTCACACCTTATATCTCACTTTGTAGTTTGTTACCAGCTGTTCAACAACGCCTTTAGAGCTTCAGCCCCAAAGTCAACTCTCCAAAGTCACCTCTGATACAAATCATTCATCTTTTCCTTTCTTGAGGCTCCTGGCTCATTTGCTGGCAGAGTTTGCTACGATGGCCTCAGGTGAGTGTATCCCTGGAGGATGGATCCCAGATCTCCCCCTAGACACCAAAATCTGGAGATGCACTTCTCTTAGCACCACCTCCCCAGACTCATGGTAAACTCCCATTTGTTTGTCTAGTGCAGTTCTCTCATGTTGCTCAGGGAAACCCTGCACTTCCCCATATAGGAATTTAACTTATTGTAGACTCTTTTTTCTCTGCCCAATGTCTATGCAGAAAGAAGCTCATTGATAAATGCATACAAAGTGGCTAGAGGCAAACTGAGATTTAATAGATTGCCCTTCCCTGGAGTGATATCTTAATCCCCAAGGAGGATTCATTGATGGCAAGAATGTCACACACTTCAAGGGATAAGATAATTGACAGTCTGTCTGTCTCGTCCCTTCTTCCTCATCCCTCTCCTCTTTCTTTTTTTCTCCTCTTCCTCCTTCTCAAACTCCAAGGAAAAGGACGGACAAGAAGGACCAACAAGAACAGTATTCTCAACCCTTGCATTAGGATCACTTAGGGAATATTTAAAATTTACTAATGTCAGAATAAAACTTTTAAAATGTTTTATTTCATTTTAATATATACTACTATGTAGGCCTCACTGTCAACCAGTTAAATGAGAATTCTTGAGGAATGAGGCCTGGGTACTAGAATCCCAAATTTCCCAAGTGATGCCAAAGGGCAGATGAAGCTCGGACCCAAAGGGTCAGATGCCCATTGAATGCACAGGTCTCCCGGAGCAGACCAGAGCTGCAAAGAATGTAGAGTATTTGAGGAACTGGAGGCTTAAAGAGGCTTCTAAGAAATGGACTTTGACTGCTTTGGAAGCCTGGTTGGTGGAAGGTGCCCACAGAAGAGAGGCCAATGACAGTCTTTTCAGGAAGGATTATGTACCAATGAAAGAAAGAAAGAAAGAAAGAAAGAAAGAAAGAAAGAAAGAAAGAAAGAAAGAAAGAAAGAAA
>PVIC010005242.1:0-58806 GCA_004025085.1 Thryonomys swinderianus
TACTCGGTGGAAGATTCTGGTCGGAGCTCAGAAGACAGATGCTGATGGAAATGCAGCAGGAAAAGACCAGGCTCACAGGTGGGGTTGCTGCTGGGGGGAGACCCCTTGGCTGTTGGACTCCAGACCACGCGTGCTATGCTTTGATGGAAAATGTGTCAGGATCTTGCTCTTATCTAGAGGCTCTGCCTGAGATTAACTGTGGCTGACTAATCCTAAAGGTTTCACAGTAGTCTAATCTGAGGCGGTGACGTGGCCACCGTTGCAAGTTTTGTGTGAGAGCTTTAGGCCAAGAGCCCACCAGAATGATTGAAAGTATTTTTAATTTGGTCAGAAAGAAAGCTCCACTTAAGCTGTAGACCACAAAGATGAACCGGAGGGCTTGGCTACTGAGAAGAAGATGGCCCAAGGTCTCACAAGCGCCGGCAGTGCTGCGTCCTTTGTAGCCTCCAAAGTGCAAAAATGACCCTCTGCAGGGGGACGGCCCTCAGCAGGGGGTGGTGGGCATTCTGTCTCCGCCAGGAGACAAGCGGCCCAGGCGTGGGGCTGGCACGCAGCGCCCTGAGGAGGCAGACAGAGCCTCGGCACACTGGGTACCTCAGCTGTGTCTCCTGGGGTAAGATGGCGGTGAGTGCCAGGCAAGGGCTGCTGCTCCCTGCTGTGTTCTCCCGCGGCGACTCTGGAAGAGAAGGACCGCACGGGGTGCTTCTGCCCCTCACAGCGGGCCCAAGGGGACCAGGCCTGTGGAGTTCGTACCTTCTATCTGACTGGGCCTTGTGAGACGAAGAGCTATGGAATGCACAAGACTTGATTTCAGAGCCCTGAGTCCAGCAGGAACCTTGGGAATCAGCTAGGCCAGAGAGCAGCAAACGCTTTCTGTGATGAGCCAGACAGCAAATGTTTTAGGTGTTTGCGGGAAGCATGGCCTCTCTTGACTCACCGCCTTTGCGAATGTAGTGCAAAAGCATTTAAAGGCGATATGTAAACAACAAGCCCAACTACTTCATTTAACTTCATTTTCAACAACAGCGGTAGCGGGAGGTTGGATGTGGCCTCCGTGCCGTAATCTGCTACCCCCTGACCTAAACAAGTTTCTTTGTTTCAGCATGAAGGAAGCCAAGACCTACAGAGTCGATCTGACGTCTGCTCCGCTCCTGGCTGGGGACCTTGCGGTGGTATCAAAGCTGGGAGGGCTGAGTCCCAAGTCTGATTCCCAGTGCAGAGCACTTTCCACCGAGCCGCCCAGAGGGAGTGATTCTGGGCCCGACACCGTCCCTGGCGCAGGCTCCTGTGCACGGAGCTGAGCTCTGGAGGACTGTCAGGAGCCTTTGCGCCGCAGAGGCAGACATTATCAAGCCTTTCTGCCAGGATGTTCCTTGGCCTAGACCTCCAGCCCTTTCTGTCTTGACTGTGCCCGCTGTCTGGCATCACCACTCAAAATCACCCAAGCACCGAGTTACGCAAATATTCAAAGGACTCCATGATAAAGACGTATCTGCATAAAACTCAAACCCAGGGTTAGCACGAGGGTCCTGAGTTCCTGTCTTGTGGCTTCCTGGCCTGTAAACGCTCCATCCTTGGCACGGGCCTCCCCGTGGCTGCTCATAAAGTTCGCTGGGAGGACAACGTCTCTGAGGACAGAAGCCTCTCCTGTCCTGGCACAGGGCACAGGTCCCACCCCATCCTGAAGCCTGGGCCTCCGGCTTGGTTCTGCCCGCATGGCTGGTGTGTGCACCACCACGGGCGCTGTCCCGTAGCACGCGCTCTGCACCCCGGTGTCATCAGAGGAGGAGCTCGGGGCCGCGGTCACTGCGGACAGGTGCTGTTCTGTCGGGGGAGCCGGCCTTCGCCGTGAGTGCCGCTTCCTGGCTCAGTGCAGACCCTCAGTCCGGGGCATAAACCGTTCTCCCCAGTGGTGCTGTTCTCCAGCTTCCACCACTGGCCTTGAGCTTCCAGGGAGCAGATCCTGGATACGCACTTGCCCAAGATGCTGCTGTGGGAGCCAGGCCCTTGGTTGGACTCCTTGGGTCTGCAGTGTGTGGCTACACCTCTTGTACTCCTGCATTGGACTCATTGGGCAATTTTTTTTTTTTTTTTTAGACAGGGTCTCGCTTTGTAATTCAGGCTGGCCCTGAGCTCACTATGGTGCCCAGGCAAGCCGCCGCGAACTCAGCAATCCTCCTGTCTCTGCCTCCCGTGTGCTGGGATGACAGGCGTGAGCCATCATGCCCGGCACTGTGGTATGTGGTATTGATTGCTGGTGGGCCTGAGTCTCCACACCCAGCATTGTATGTGGTTATCGGGATCGAACTCAGGACCTTGCGCTTGCGAGGCAGGCGCCGGAACCACTGAGCTAAATCTCCGGCCCTCTTTGGGCAACTATTATAAAATGATCCTATAGATTACGTGTCCTATATTAAATCTGTTCCCTCATAAACACCGACTACAACAATATGCTTACTTTTCCCCTCTTCTTTTCTTCCCCTTTGGACACCAACACACCTGCAAGTCGAGCAGCCAGACAGAAAGGGCCGCAGAGCAGGGTGGGTTGCATCCCCAGGCCCAGCGACAGCAGCTCTTGGTGGAGCCGGGACGGCGAGGCGCGTGTCCTGTGCGGGACCCTGGGTCGCCTGGGTGCCGCGATCAAGTGACACGACTTCCTGATTCCCTGTGAAGTTTTGATAGCGCTACAAACCTCGAGCCGGCCCAAGGGTGTGGCCTATGCAAACTCCTCCTCCGCGGAGAGCAGAGCCGGCCCACACAGGAGGCCGCCTTCCCTCCTTCGGCGAGGGTCCCGCCTCGGCCGCTTGCTGCTCCCACCCCACCTACGAGTCCTGCCCTCTCACACACGCAGGCGCGTGCGTGCACACACGCAGTTTCCTCATCGCGCGTGTTTCTGACCCCCGCCTGACAGTCCACTGCACGCTCGCAGGCTGCAAAGGGAAATCAGCCCCGCTGCCGTCCTCAGCAGCCCCGGAACACCAGCCAGCGCTGCCTCCCGTGGCTGGCGCCGGGCTGCAGAAGAGGCTGCTGTGGGCCCCGAGCCTGGCTCGGCACGGGGCAGTGGGGTACCCGGGGAGCGCCAGGGCCTCCGTCGCCTGCACTGTCTTCTGACGTAGCTGCGGGTGAACCTGAGGTTTCCCGAGGGACCCGTAAAAGAGGCCTTACGTGCCCGAGGCAGGGGCTTCACACAGCAGGTTTTCGATTCCAAATGACTCGTCTTTTTCTTGGCCTCACGCGCCCGCCGCAGCTGTGCCGAGCACGCACGACCGTGCCGGGCACAGGGCAGCAGGGGCCGGACTCCGCTCAGCCAGTGCGCGTGGCTATCGCACACACGCTGGACATCTTCCTCACGCTGCTTCTCCAAGTCCAGCTTCTGTACTCCTCTGTCTGGCTACTGCGCAGTGTGAGGGCCACTCCCAGCCCCCCAGCCTCCAGCCTTCTGCTGGGGTTTTGGCCAGTGCCAGACGGGATGTTTACTGCCCGTGTCTGTCCTGGCTGAGACCCTGAAATCTGGCTGCTTCCGTCTCTGAAAGTCCTTCCTGGCTACTGTTGGTACAGTCCTGCGCCCTGGTTACCTTCGGCCTTAGGGGTGGGACGGCATCCTGGAGCCAGCTCTGGGCTTCTTCAGCCTCCTTTTGTGGCTTTTCTATCTTTCCCCACACCTTCTGAACACGCCTCAGAGTGGCCCGCTTCAGTGCGTGGTGTCTCGCGCAGGACCCCGACGGGTCAGGCGCGACAGGCAGCAGGGCAATGTCGGGGAACCCGCCTGTGTGCGCTGGCTGGGGGCAGAGGGGCCGCCTCCTGCCGGGCTGACGGGCGGCTGGGTCCAGCGTGGAGGATGGAGTGTGAAGGAGCCGGGAGAGGTGGGGAGAGAGGCCCGTCTGGAGGCCGGAAGAGGCGTCTGGTGTGTGCACGGTACGGCCTGCCTCACAGCCTTGGCCCTGACCTTCACGCAGAGGACCCTCGGGAGATGCAGTCCAGATGCTGTGCCCAGACCAGGGGCCTGTGGTCCCGAGGGGAGGGAGTCCGTCACCACCAAGTCCCTTTCAGGAGTGGGCGGGGGATGTGCTCCTGAGGGACAGACTCGTGCTCGCTGTGGTCCTCCGAGCAGCCAGCTAACCGCTGCTTCCGAAGACACCGCCGGGCCCGGCCTTGCCTGGGCTGGGGAATCACACCCAAGGCCCAAAGCAGATGCAGAGGCCCAAGAAACCCAGAAGAAACAGGCTCGGGGCCTCAGGAAAGGCCCCACGCCAGGTGAGACACTGACCGCTTCCGCCCCCTCACCTGCCCTTCTTGGAAAGGGTCATGAGCATCGGGGATTCTGAGCTCAGAGTCTGATTAAAATGCACCATACTGACTTCCGGCCTCATTCACGTCAGATTTCACGGAGTAAACTGTCACGGGTCATTTTCAGTGCAGTGAGCTCGAGCTGCAGATTCTTTGCTGATGTCACGTGTGGACACAGAAAGCTGCCGGAGGGCGCGAGGGAGAGGAGCGTAGAGCTCGGGACCCGGGGCCCCTGTAAACGCTGCCGCTGCGCCCTCCACTGCGGCCGGCGGAGGGGCTCAGTCCCGCAAGACCCACACGTCCATCCAGGGCTTTGCTCCCCGCCCCGCCCCTTGTATGAAGTTAGTACATCCTGACCACTGCCTTCAAGGCTCCTCCCAGCAGGGCTGCTGGCCCGAGGCTTTCCTGCTCAGAAATGGGGTGCAGGAAGGGTCCCAGCCTGGACGAGCGCTCAGAGCAGCCCTGGAGGCGTCTGTGTCACAGGCCCCTTCTCTGGAACCACCCACTGTCCGCCCACAACCCCGCAGTGGCTCAGGTTCCTGCCCTTCGGGGCGAAGCTGCGCCCTCAGGGTCCCGGCAGAAGCCAGGAGCCACGCGGAGGGCGTCCTGCTGTGCTGGGAGTGCGCTCACTCAGGAAGGGCCGCCAGAGAGCGAAGCTGTCCTCCCCTGAATTCTGGGCCTTTCGCTTGCTCTTTGAGACTCCCAGGGCCCCTCTGCATGCCTTGGCTCTTTAGCAGGGTTTCAGAGACCCCGATTCTGTCTTCTCTCACGTACGATGCCCTCCGCTCACGCGGTGCGCCTGTCTCCCGTGGGCCCTGCCCGCCCCTCCCCCGGCCTGCTGTTCCGGGCTCGCTCAGTCTCCTCAGCTCTGGGCTCTGGTCCTTTACAGGCTCCTCCTGCAGCTCTGCCTCTGGGTACAGGACGCACGGGGCCGAGGGAGCGGCCGCAGCCTCGATGGGTCGGAGTCCCGAGCCCCCTTCCAGGGCTCCCCGAGCTCGGAGGGAGCGTGGGCTGCTTCTCCCTCCCTGGAGCCAGGCGCGCGCTGCAGAGGACACCGGGCTGGTGCTTCACGCAGCATCTCTGCAGGGACAGGCCTTGGAGGCTTCCATGTCCTTCCTGCAGATGAGACAGCGACTCCTTCGGTGACAGAGCTCCTGAACAGTGGACAAGAGGACAAGAGCGTGAGTCCACCTCCAGCCTGGAGACCGCGCCGTTGCTGTGGGCCACCCACGCAGGGCAGGATGTCCGGAGTCCCGAGAGAGGCGGGATGAAGGCAGTGAGCCCTGAAGGGCCCCGCAATTCCTGGACCACGGAGTGGCCCGGGTCTCCACCAGGAGCTGCCACAGGAGCCCTGCGTCCGGGCCGCTCAGGGGGCCTGAGCACTCTCCCAGGACAAGGTGGACGCCGTCCTTGGTGGGGCGTGGGGAGCTTCCCTCTGGCCGCTGCACTCACTGCCCCTCGCATGCTCGTAGAGTCCACCAGGGTAGCTCGGTGAGGACCTGTGGTTTGCCGAGCACAGCACAGACCCGTGGTCTGCCAGACCAGTCCCCTTCAAGCAGGTGAGAGTTACGCAATCCGCCCCGCGGGCTCTCAGCAGCCCCCCAGCCCCCCCGGCCCCCGGATCTGCATCAGCAGCGTCTAACCTCAAGTATTTTCCACACACAGAAGACTTGCTGATTTGGGCTAATGGAGACAGTGTGTCCTAAGGGGCAGTCAGGAGCGCAGCTCGCTCCCAGCTTGAAGCAATTACAAAGGGCAGGGCCACCGGGGCCCACGGTCTACAGCTGTTTCCAGAAGAACATCGCTGATGAGATCTCAGGGTTTGGCTCTTTTTCCTTCTGATTTTTCCCAAAGTCAACAGATGGGCCGGTTCAAGGTCGTGGCCAACCCACCTCTCCCTTCAGCTCCTCGGCCTTCTCTTTCTTCGCCTGTGTATTGTATTGTAACACGATGACAAGACCCTACCTTGGTCTGTGAATTCTGACTTGCGAAGCCCCTCAACACGATGCTTTCTTCTGATCTTCCCAACAATGGGAAGGTGAAAGCATCACGTCCACTTCACAGGTTAAAAACCTAACTCTCACTTGCTCAAAGTCACAGGCTTCGCCAGACCACGCTCATCCCGGTTCACCTCATCCTCATCAGAGGCACCAGACGCCCCAGGGTCCACGCCAGGGATCCGGGCTCTGCAGCTGTGCCTGGCTTTGGGCTCCAGGGCTGGCCTCGTGGCTCTGTCTGGCCCTGAGGCCGGGGCCGCCGGGGCCTGCCTGTGCCGGGCACCTCTGGGCACCTCTGGGCACCTGCAGGCTGGGAAGTGTGGCAGGCCCTTTTCACGCCGGGCCCAGTGGAGGACAAACCCACACATGCAAAGCCTAGGTTTGGAACAGGACGCTGCCCAAACCAAGTCAGAGTGGAAACATGTCCCTCGAGCAACTGCAAAGTCACTGGCAAAGGACAAAGACCCAGGGATGGAGCAACGTATTCGGGCAATAATACCGTCCACTGTAGCACTTATTTGTTGAACTGCATTTCCCCTCTAACCTGGAAAATGCATGAGTTTTCTATACTGCATAACAAATTAGCCGCATTTGGAGACTTAAAACAACAGATGTTTATTATCTCACAGTCGCTGTGGGTCAGAAGTACGGCTGAGGCTTGGCTGGATCTTTGGCTCACAACCTACAATGTGTGGACTGGGCTGTTTTCTTGTCAGAAGGTTTAACTGGGGACCCCCCCCCCTCCCTGAGGTCACGGGCAGAACCAGTCCCTGTTGCTGCAGGGCCAGGGGCTCCGCTGGCCGTGGGTTGGTTCCTCTCCTGTCGGTGAAGCTCAGCGCCCGGTCTGTTGGCAACTCTCCCGCTCCGAAACATCTCCCACACGGCCGTCTGCTTCCTGGAGACCAGGAAAACAGTCCCAAGGGCAGCCCGCTGCGCCCTTTTGACCAGAAGCAGCTCGGAGACCCTGCCCACACGCGTGGGGACGGGGCCGGCTGGCTGTGACGTCCTGGGGTGGGGAGCCCGGGCGTTCAGTCTGGCTACCCGACCCGGGGGACGGTTCCGCAGCTGGCCAGCTCACTGTGGCATGCCCACATCTGGACCAGTAGCTTGAACATAATTTCCACCCACTAATTATCTGATGAAAGGATCAATGAACAAAAGAACAAAGATGTCTTAGTCACTTTCCTCATCACTGAAATAAAATACCTCAGGAGAAGCCTAAAGGACGAGAGGATTATTCCGGTTATCTCAGCGGGTTCCCCAGACCAGCTGGCTGCAGACGGCACAGTGGAAGGGCCTGGCACTCACGTCCCAGCAGCGGGAGTGGGGCGGAAGAGGCCGGCGGGGAGGGACCCACTGACCGCGTCTCCTGCCTCCTCTTCCCGACGCTCAGAACACGCGCGCGGAGCCTCCCCTGAGCACGGCTCGCGACGTCTCCCTCCCGAGCCCGCCTCTGCACACGCGGCTCTGACAGAGCAGCCGGCGCCAGGCCGAGGGGCCTCGCCGGGCCCTGAGACTCTCCTGGCCGGCCGCGCCCTGAGCGCCGTGCTCCCCCCCTGCCCAGGCGTTATGCGCCCCAGGCTGTCTTCTCGTCCCCCCCTTTCCTCCACCATCCCCTCAAGCCACGGTCACCCCTCCGGCACCTCCCTGGAAGACGGCGTGTGCTTCCCAGGGCCGCAGACCTGTCAGCCGAGGACAGGGACGGGAGCGAGACACCCGCAGCGGCGCGCGTGGACAAGGCGTCAGCGTGGCGGCTGGGAGAAGGAGCGGAGCAGGACGCTCTAGAGGAGCGGGGCATGTTGTTTTGGTTTATTGTCAAGGGCGCGCCTGTCGGATGTAGGCGGGGGGGGGCCAAGGAGGGAGCCTCTCCTGACCTGACCCAGCAAGGAGGTAATCTGGTCCATGGACACCTGGAAGTGTGTGTGTGTGTGTGTGTGTGTGTGTGACAAAGCGAAACAGCACATGCTTACATATAGACATAAATACAACAATAGTACATACTTAGTTGAAAATGTTTGAAAATCCAGAGTGTTGTTCCGCTAAGTCTCTGACATTGTGACTTAGCCTAAGCGCTTCACGCAAAACGTGGATGTCACACTCAGAACCTGTGCGCTTCCACTCCCACCTTCCCAACAGAGTGAAAAAGCAATAGCAGGTGCCAGCAGGTACCCGCTGTCACACCTGGTGGTCCTGGCGGCGTCTTAGGACACAGGCGAGGAGCGAGGCCGACACCCCTAGTGCGGGCGCCACCTACTCACCGGAAGACCTGAGTGCAGCAAAGGGCTCCGGAGCCTGCCGGCCTCGGCGTGCGTCTGCTGGCCGCAGTCCTCGGCACCAGCCGCCGTCCGTGACGTCCTCCGCTCCAGTACCACCCGCACGTGCTTCTGTCCCTCTGGCAAACCTGGAGCAGCGCAGGGACCTCTGAGCTGTGGTGACCCGGAGCCCGGACGCGTGAGAGAGGAGAGGCGACGGGCCGGGCTGGTACCGCCCCTGGGTGGGAGGCGGGGACTCGCGCGGCTGCGCAGTGCGCGGTTACTACCGGAAACGCCCTCCAGGTCATCACGACGCCTAGCTGGAGCTTCGGGGAGCGGCCGGGTCCTGTCTACGTGATACTCTCGCCCGGGGAGCCCACCGATGGGCCTACAGCTGGTGTGCCTGCGTCCATCTCCCTCCTCCGCCGCTGATCCTCTGCCGGCGGGCTCGATGCCACGCGGAGAGCTTTCTCCTCTGCCGTGCCACCCTGCCCGGGAGCCAGCTGGCTGAGGACCGAAACCGCTACACACAGAGCCAAGTGAAGCCTTCTCCTTTCAACTTCAGCATCACATAATTCGTCCCAGAAACGAGAAGCTAAGTCACCCAGGATCCTTGAGCTGCCATCAAAGTACACAGAAACCGGGGCGCCTAGCACTGGGCCAGGCTGAGCACCCCACAAGCGGGCTACCCTGCTGGGTCTCCTGTCGTCTGCTTTTCTCTGAATATGTGACTAAATGCTTTCAGAAGGGAAGGAGTTCTGGAAGACAAGGCTCAAGAGGTGGAGAATGCACGCTGGGCGCGAGTGTGCAAGCCGTGGCAGGTGTGTGCACAGACGCCCTGAGGAGAAGGGCTGGCCCCAGGGTGGGTGGCAGGCGGAGGGGAACAAGCTACAGCAGTTTACCTCGGCGGCCTGGCCTTACCTAAAAGCACGCCATGATTCCAGGACAGGAAAGAACTTGAGGCCGCAGACGCTTTGGAAGGCCCATGTCTCCCGGGCCCTGGAAAACAGCTGACTGGTCCCTGGCCACACACGCGGCAGTGTGGATTCCTAAGCCGACCTGACGAGAAACTCACTTCTGCTTTGAAGATTATTCTCTTTAGCGCAAGAGGCTGACGGGCCCTGTGTGGATCAGGAGGCACAGAGGAAAGGGGCGCCCTACGCCCACAGTCGTGAGCCCGGGCTGAGGTCCCAGGTTACCCAGGACTCGTCAGCACCTTGACCCAAGTATACCAGCAGTAAACACTCCGAATATCCTTTTCCTCTTCTGCAAGTGAGGACTCTACACTGTAAAGGCTTGTTAGACTAAGCCCAAGATACAGTGGCTCAAGAAAATTACAAGCATATGTTTCTTTCTTACAAAATCCGGCATAGAGTCTTGGGGTGGTGGGACCGGTATACTCTGGTCATCCGGGGAGCCAGGCCCATGCATCGACTTGCGACCTCCACCTCTAGATCCGGGAGAGTAGAATGAGGACAAAGAAATGCCCGAGCACTTCCTCTTTCCGCTGATTCAGGTTATTACCCTGGATTGCTCACCTTCTTTTGCCACATCCCGTGGCCCGTGACAGAACCACACCGGCCCCTAGCTGCAGCGATCAGAGGTCCAGATCGCACTGGGGAGCACGTACCTGGCTCGAGCTGGGAGCGGAGAGGGAGGGAGGGAGAGTTTTGCTAGTGAACAAGAAAAGACAAGACCAGGAAAGGGGAGAGCCTACCACTGCCAGAACTATCCCACATTCCTTTGGCTCCAAAGGCATAAGTTAGCTTCTCCAGGCATCACACGATGTCTCCGAAGTGCCAACCTCAACCTGCTGTCATTTCACAGTCATTCACTCTGGAGTCTCACTAACACCTTCACGTGGCCTGACCTGACCATTTTCTTCTTCACTCCATATTCCCTAAGATCACTCTGAATAGTTAAGTTAATTAATTGGTTTTACAGGCAGGTACGTGTGTGTGTGCGTGCGCGCATGTATGCTTTTTCTCCCTAATGCTGTTTTTCCTGATTCCTGGTTGAATTTGCACATGCCCTAGCACCCTCTCACTTACTGCCAGCTGGGCCTCCCTTCTGGCTGTCTCCCTCCTGGGGGTCACCGTGGCCTGTATCTGGCAACCGCTGCAGTCAACTTCCGGCCGTTCCTCCCGCGGCGCCCTCTCCAGCCGCGCTCAGCCCTGGCCCAGCGGAGCCCAGCCCCCGGCACGTCCCCCCCGCAGCCGAGGGGCCATCGCGGCTCGTGTTCGGTCTGCCGCTTCCTCAGCGTTCTTCTTCTGTCCACGGGGAACTTTCAGTGCTAGTGCTTGTCCTGAAGGCGTCCATGGCGAGCTCCGCTTCCCGCGGCTCCTTCCCCAGGTTCGCTCTGTTACTCTGCGGGCTCCTTGCACTCACTGCTCAGCACCGTCCCGTCTCGCTCAGAAAGCCCAGGAGCCCGGCGCTGCTGGTGGCCTCGACGGCAGTTCCACAGTGTGCGCCCCGGCCCGCGAGCCGTCCCATCCCTCCTCCGCCCCGATCCTGTCCGTGCAGGTGCCCGACCAGGTCCAGACCGGAGAGACTCGCCCGGACTGGGGGGGGGGGGCACATGGCCTGAGGAGCTGTGGGCGGAGCTGTGGGCGGAGGAGGGAGCGGAGGAGGGAGCGGAGGGAGAGCGGGGAGCAGGGCTTGGCTGGGGCTGCCGCTCCCGGCCTTGCAGAGGCCCTGAGCCCGCGAGGGGCGGCCGCCGAGCAAGGGCGTGCAGCCGACCGGCCCGGGACACAGCAGGGCCCGAGGTGCGGGCAGGCCGGAGACAGGACACTCCTTCGAGGAGGCCGGCAGCGGCCACCGCCTCGGGGAGCAGAGGAGGAGGGAGCAGGCCGAGCGGGCAGGTCAGCGGGCCCCAGGCTGCCGAGCTGGCTGCTCCGGCCTGGCGCGGTGCGGAGCAGAGGGCAGAGGCCTCCCTGGGCCGCGGAGGTCGAGGCGGGGGCGGGTCTGTGGGTGCCCGTGTGCCCCGGGGGCTGAGACGGGAGGCCCCTGCGCTGCTCCGGGCGACAGCGGTGGGGATGCGCCGGCCCCTCCCTGGCTTGAGTTTTGTCCAAGTCCGTAGCAAACGTTTGAAACATTTTCCATCAGAAGCCAGAACTGGAACTACTTCTCCTTATTTTAGATGTAAAACCACCCACAGAATCAGTTCCAGCTTTAGCAGGGGAAGGAGAGGGTCAGGGCAGCAATAATTCAGATCAAATGTAGCCTTCATCTGAGAGGCAGAGAGCAGCCTTCTCTCTTAGTTGTGCCCACGTAAAACAGTACGAGGCCGTGGGAGTCACAGCCCCGGTGGAGCCCGTGGGCTACTGCGAGGAGGACCCCGCCCGGGCCGCGCCGCCCACGGAGGAAGGGTCTCTCGGCAGGACCGGAGGCGCAGACAGTTTAGGCCTTCTCCTCAGAGGTGCCGACTCTGCAGGCTTCACCTCTGCAGAGGCTCCGAGCTGGCTGAGCCCCTCCGCAGAGGGACCGGACGCCCCGCACCTCTCGGGGGTCCAGCTTTCCTCAAGGCGCTCCGGAAGCCCACGACAGAATCTCTGCTTTCTGAATGGTAGAGAGACAGAAGAGAAAAACATCAGAACTAGGTAGAAAGGACACAAAGCAATAGGGATTTAAAAATTATGCTTTTGAGAAAAACTACAGCTTCAAAACTTAAAAGTTACTCAAGCCGGGCCAGAGGGTTAGCTCAGTGGTTCTGGCGCCTGCTTCACAAGCACTAGGACCTGAGTTCGATCCCCGGTAATCACATATAATGTTGGGCGTGGAGACACGCCCACCAACAATCAACACGCATACCACAGTGCCGGACGTGATGGCTCACGCCTGTCATCCCAGCACTCGGGAGGTAGAGACAGGAGGATTGCTGAGTTCGCGGCGGCTTGCCTGGGCACCGTAGTGAGCTCAGGGCCAGCCTGAACTACAAAGCGAGACCCTGTCTCCAAAAAGCAAAAAAAAAAAAAGTTACTCAAGCCTTTGTTCCTTAAGAAAAAAAAATACCCTGAAGTCCTTTTCCAAGCAGCCGGCAGAGCCAGGCTCTGGGACCGTCCTGTCGCTGGAAACTGTGCTTCCTCCACCCCAGCAGCAGCAGTGTCGATGGACGCCAGAGCCCAGCTTCACAGCAGGCACACGGGCTGCCAGTACCGGACTGTGGGGAGGACCGCCCGCACCAGCCCGTCTGTGAGACACCCTGGAGTGTGCCCGCTGGTGTACGAGCTCAGTTCTTACATCGTGCCCTTAGAAACAGCCCACTTCTTTGTATTTCTAATGCACTTAAACCTCGTTCGGCCTCCCAGCCAGTTTCTTTTGCTTTGGAGCCATAAGAGGCAACCTGGGGTCTGCCAATCCAGGGACTCCGGGCAGAGCCTCGGAGGAGTCCCGCCTGGGCACCGCGTCCCTGCTCCTGGCACCCTCCCCGCAGGCCAGGAAGGCAAGCGGCACAGCCTGCGCACATCCTGCCTCCAGGCTGCCCGCGCCCAGCCCGCAGCCCCCCCCCCCCGCCCCTCACACGCCCCGGGCCACCTCTCCCCTGGCCCGAACCCCAGGCCGCGGAGCTCCTGCCTCGCACCACCCACACTTGCTCTTGTTCCTCCGTGGGGTGAGAGGGGCGCCCCGCTGTCTGCAAAGCGGGTGGCAAATACCGGTCTTTCTTTCAGACGGCTCAGGGTCTGAGGAGCAAGACCGCAGGGAGTCCCGGCAGCAGCGCAGGCCTGGGGACTCCTCGGGCCCCTGCGTGACCGTGAGGGACACAGCGGCGCCTCCGCCGTCCTCCGCTCCTCACGCCAGGCCCAGCGGGCCGGACTACGGGTGGGGTCCTTTGCCGAGGTCTGTGACCTGCTGACGCACTGTGTCCGCCTGAAGGAGGCCACCCCGGGCCGACCGACAGAAGGGCGCTGCCTGCCCGCGCTGGGGCGCAGTCCTGTGCCCACAGATCCGCAGGTCCCTGCAGCCCAGGACGACGCAGAAGCATGCCCACCCCCTCGGGTTGATCCTGGGCAAGGGCAGGGGCGTGGGAGCGCCGGCAGACGGGAGAGGGCCCCACAGCTCGCGGGGCGTGTGGGGCCAGCTCCGCGGGGCCCCTGAGAGGCAGGCAGGCCGAGCGGGGCCCTTCTCCCTCCGGACGGCCTTCCTGGAACCCTCCCCTTCCGGCTGCTGCCGCGAGCGCGGCTCACTGGGAAGAACGCTGCGGCCGTGATTGGGAAACATGTTTTCTTTTCTCTCCCGGCAGCCTCGGTGAGATGACTCCTCTCCTCCGCCCCTCGCTCCCCACCACGGGGCACACCGTCCCGAGGGGACGCAGGGCCACACTAGGTCAGCAGGAGGAAAGGGGCAGCACACGTACCCAGCCCTGCACGCGGACGGCACAGGAGGGTCCGAGCACTGCTGGCTTTCTAGTTTTCCTCTTCTTTCCAATCAGATCTTTGCTCCTGTAACAGACCCTGTACAAACCCAGACTGCGGGTGTCTATAAAGAAATCCTAGAAGCCATTTTAAACATAGAACCAAGCCTCTCCTATTTCCATCCTACAAGAGAGGATACATGACTTCCCGACACTTCAACCACTTCCTGAAAGCTACAGAAAACACCACCTGTCTTGGGGGACGTCCTTGTGGGATAGGTGACCCTTGTCCCTGCTGTCTGGAGCCGCCCAGAGCGGCAGCCGACAGGACCGACTAACCCCTCCGAAGACTCGCCCGCCTCAGCCACACCCAGCCTGCACACAGTGCTGGGGAGGACACGGAGAGGGCATGTCATCACCAGGGGTCCGGGAGCAGGAGGCAGGCGGGGAGCAGAGGAGCCCTGAGGCTTCCACGGGGTGGGCAGGGACTAAGAAACAGTTTCCTAATGTAGACAGCAGAACAAGATTCTTTGGCTCTAGGAGTAAAAATTCTCAGCTTGGGACTCGAACAAAAGCTTTGTTACAAATACTCTGCATGACAGAACCTATTAATATCTATCTCCACCTAATTGCTCCCAGTTTTGTAATTTCTGTGGCAAAAATTCCAGCCAGGTCAATTAAGAAGGGCGGCTCTCCTTCATCAGGGGCCACATGAGTTCCTATAAACTAAGTCACATCTGGCCTCTCACCCAGCTTGGCAGCCGTTGCTGTGACTCGGTCCTGAGTGTCTGTTCCCTGTTAGGCCCTGCTGGACTTTCCACCCGCGTCCTAGCGGGCTGGCTAGAGAGAAGAAGACACAGGCGGGAGGTGAGCCCCAGACAGCCTGCGTGCTTGGCTGAGTTTGTTTATGGCTGAGTACAGGAAGGAGCCGCTGAAGGCTCAGCCTTTAGTTCACGGAGCAGATCCATCGCACTGTCCACCCTGGTTTCCATGGCTGCTGCCCAGGCCCGGGCACTGTTCCCCCACAGGAAGACCCAGGGCACTGTGTCCGGAATGACAGAACGGGACAGTTTAGAAAATGAGGGCCCAGGGCCGGAGGGTTAGCTCAGTGGTTCCAGCGCCTGCCACGCAAGTGCAAGGTCCTGAGTTCGATCCCCGGTAACCACATATAATGCTGGGCGTGGAGACTCACGCCCACCAGCAATCAATACCACATACCACAGTTCCGGGCGTGGTGGCTCACGCCTGTCATCCCAGCACTCGGGAGGCAGAGACAGGAGGATTGCTGAGTTCGCGGCGGCTTGCCTGGGCACCATAGTGAGCTCAGGGCCAGCCTGAACTACAAAGCGAGACCCTGTCTCAAAAGAAAAAAAAAAAAAAAAAAAAAAGAAAATGAGGGCCCAGGGCTCCGACCCGACAGAGCCCTGCCGGGGGAAGGGTTTCTGATGTGTAAGAAACTTCCTGAGGTCAGTGTGGATCATCTTGAGCCCCAGGGGATGGGGGACAGGGGCCATTTACCACCCGCAACCTCTGTCACCAGCTGACAGCACAAGTGCGCGGCCCTAAACCTTAGGAATATCCCCTCAGGAGAGTTCACAGGTTCAAAAGGGAAACACCAGTCCCACCCTGGAGAGATCCACCGAGGAGTCCCACAAAAAGACGAACAGAAAGGGCCCAGTGAGGCCATGATCTGTTCTTTAAATTGAGTCGTAAGTGGTTTCTGAGCTCATTTCCTGGGATGTTACTTGGTTTCTTCTTTAGCTAATTATTTCAATGTATTAATTCAATCATCAGGAGGTTTTCAAAAGACCAGTATAACTGGAGATTGAATGGAGTTGCAAAACCTGCAAAATCCCATCCTGGTGGAGTTGACAGTCTTAGAGGGCCCAGCGCTCTGACCCAGTAGACCCCGGCAAGCTCCGTGGTGACATCTACCACACGGGGACCGGGCTGAGGAGCCAGAGGGCATCAGTCCTGGAAGGCAGAGTCCGAGAGACCCTTGATCTTGGCCATCTTAGCCTCCAGAACTGTGAGGAAGCCGTTTCACTTGCTTATGAGGTAGCAGTATGTGTCTTTTGTGACGGGAGCCTGAGCGGCTGCTGTCCCACAGGCGGCGCGTGGCTCATCCTGTCTGGGTTTTGCTTGTTTTGGAGGGACTGTCACCTGAGCTGGGGCGGGAACAGTTCTCTGCACTGTAACTCGGCAGTGAACCCAGCACGTTCACGCTGAACGATCCTCCAGCCCTCTTTCAGTTTTTGTTATTTTGTGCAGTTTGTTTTGTTGGAGACAGTGTTGTTAAGTCCCTAACTTTCTTGGGCTGGCCATGAGCTTGTGATCTTCCTGCCTCAGCATCTTAGAAGTGCCGGGATTGAGCTTGTGCCACCACGCCCAGTTTAGTGTGATTCTCACTTGCTTTGATCTCGATAAATCACATGCAGCACAGAGCTCCTTTTCGCTGGATCCACCCTAATGCCCCGTCCCGGGGTGTTTGGAAAAGTCAGCAGGTGATGCCCACAGGCTGCTGTGAACAGCCCTAGCCGGAGCTCAGGAGAGACAGGCAGGTGCCCTCGAGGCTGCAGTCCCCATGCCCTGGGCCTGACCTGGCTGCCAGGCTCGGCCCTGGCCCCCGAGGAGCACTGGCTCCTGGACTCCTGCCCTGGAGAGATGTCTCCGTTTGTGGGTGATGACATCTTCCTGGGCCGGACCTGGGTGCTGGCACCTCGTGCCCCAAGTTCAGACCGAGAACAGAAGCCGCTTGGAGAGAGGTCTGGGCAGAGCCCTTTCCAAAATGCTTCAGAGCCTCAGGGACGGACACGCACCCCAGGGAATCTCCACTCGCCCTGCTAATGGCCACTTGGGTGCCCGGGAGGTCAGCTGAGGAACCCCCGCCGAATCTGAACCCCAGCTCACTGCACCCGCAGCCTCGGCGTCTGCGCCCTCACCCACAAACCCTCTCCCGTGCGTCCCTCGGGCGCGCCAGGAGCCAGCCTCTCAGCGGCTGCCTGAGGGTCGCACTGCGCGGGGGCAGGAAGGAGGCCTGAGCGTCCTTCTCCCCAGCCGCCAGGGCACGGCAGCATCGCCCTGGTGAGCCGCTGGACTCCCTGTGTGCCTTCCTGTTGATTGTCCCATTTATTTATTTATTCCTATTTATTTCCTATTTATTGTCATCGCCCTGGTGAGCCGCTGGACTCCCTGTGTGCCTTCCTGTTGATTGTCCCATTTATTTATTTATTCCTATTTATTTCCTATTTATTGTCATCGCCCTGGTGAGCCGCTGGACTCCCTGTGTGCCTTCCTGTTGATTGCCTGAGGAAAACCCAACCTAAGCTCCGGACTGAGTTTAGGGCCCCTAACAGCCCTAGGTGCCCCCAATTTACCCTTTCGAAGTCAAATACACGAGACGCGTGAAGGTTTGGGATACAGATTAGCACCTCTCAGGAAGCCGTCTTTGCTCTTCTGTGGTCTCCCCGGCACCCCTCCTGCCTGGAGCCGAGAGGCACGCCTCCTCTCCCTCCGGTTCTCCCGTATTCCCGCCGGCTGCGTCCCCCCGCGGGCCCCACCTCGTCTCCCGGGGTCCTCCTCCAGGCCGCCTTCTCCCAGCAGCAGCGCAGTGATGAGCTACGAGCCAAACGCACTGGCTATTTTCGAATGTGCCATTTTTGGATCCTAGTCAAGGGTTTTGGCAGAAAGGGAACTTACAGGAGGAAAGAGAGAGAAATTGGGAGCAGGTCTTCTTCAGCCGTGCTGCTGAGTTAAAGCACATGTCAGTCTCCGGAAGAGAGCAGAAGAGACAGTTGCGGCTCAGGCCCCGACCCGAGGGCTTGCTTCGGGGAGTCTGAAAACGAGCCGCTGGAGCAGGCTGGCGTGCGGTTCAGGGGCGTGTGGCAGCGACTGCACACCGCCACGTGCAGCAAGGTCATCAGCAGCACTGCACGGCCGGCCACGCGCAAACACGCGCCAGCTCTGCGCCCAGGCGGGGTCCCGGGGACCTGGTGGGCGGGGCGGGGCGGCGCGCGGACTCTGCAGGCACAGAGCAGCCTGCGGCCCCCGCCCCGCCTCCTGCCGCCAGCGCGGCTCGTTACGCGGAAGCACCCGAAGCCAGGGCCCCTTGGCCACTGGTACCTCCACCAGTCGCTCATGTGCCCTTTTACAAATTTATTCACAAATCTGTTCAAAGCTGTGCTTTTTGAAGAATTACTATGAACTCACGCTGTGGACAATAAAAATGTCTGGGCTGGGCGTGCTGGCACACATCTGTCATCCCAGCCCGGGGAGGCTGCGGCGGGAGGAGCACGGTGAACTCCAGGCTGCCTTGAACTACATAGCAAGTCCCTGCTTTGGAAAGCAAACACAAAAAACCTGGAAAACTCCGCCTCTAATGAAAACCAAAAACGCGTGCTTATAAAAATCTCCATCAACGCCGCCGGTGATGCGTGGGAGCGTGTGCGGGAACTGCAAAGGAGTAACACAGCAAGGGAGCGCCGAGGCCTCAGGAGGGGAGCCGCGGCCTGCCGGGCGGGAGAGGCCGGCGTGCGCAGGAGAAACCCTCAGCCTTCGCGGAGGAGGCGCCGCCCTCGGCGGCAGGGCTGGAGCCCAGAGGACAAGGAAGGAGGGCCTGGGCGTAGTCAGAGAGACACTCTGCGCCCTCTCCTGAGGGCAGGTGCTTCGGGGCTGGCCCAGGGGCCCTTAGGCCTCCATCCTGGTCCAGGCCCTGCCTTTCACACACGTGAGCCCCCTCACAGGATGCCACACCAGGAGCGCCCAGCCGGGCACGGACCCCTCGCCTCGCAGCCTGGGCCACCCACCTCTGGGGATGGCAGTCAGGGGTGACCACACCCTGCTCTCTCTCCACTTGGCCGGAGATGACCTCCTGGCCTCCCCTGACCACCCCGAGCCCCCAGTGACCCTGGACGTGAGGGAGTAGCCCTGTCTGCAAGGGGGCTGCTACCCGGGTCAAGCTCAGCGAGAAGTCTGAAGCTCACACTTCCGGGGAGACGGACAGTCCGGGGCTGGACCGTTGGCCTTCCCGCCCCCAGAGGGACGCCAGGCGCTGCCCAGATGTGCGGGCTTCCGGTTGGGCAGACCCCGTATCTGCCTGGCAGCTCCTCCTCTCCCCTCCTTCGTGCCCCTGCTCTGAGGGCAGGGGCTCCTGCAGTCGGATTTGGGCAGGCGAAGCGGGCTCTGTCCACACTAGGGCTCAGCACCCAGCTCCCTGCTCCAGCTCTCAAGCTACGTCTCCCTGTCCCGGATCTAACGGCCCCCAGTGGGGGAAACAACAGCCCATCTTGCCTGTCAGGAGTGAGCCCACTGTGGACGCTAGCCCAGCGCAGAAGGCCTCTCCTGAGCACTCGGTGACAGGAAGTGCCCGCTCGGCCCTCACCCTGGCAGCACACCACAGGCCAAGGATTTTCTGCTCTCCCTTCTCTCAGCAACGCCTCCGATTGCCCTTGGGCTGTCTCAGTTGGCCACCTGGGATAGACTGTGAGCCTTGAACCAGCCAGTGGGAAAGAGGTCAGCTGCTCCTCCTGCCCTGAGGATCAAAGTGTCAGCCCTCCTTTGTCCTGAGCCTGCTGCTTCCTGCCCGCGCCTTCTGCAGAAGTAAAACACCTCGAAGAAGTTTCTTGATTGAAGGGCGTTACTATCTGCACTGATAAGTCTGGAGGCTTTGCCAACCCGGTTAGTGCTCCGCACGCCCGGTTCCGGTCCTGCCGAGAAAGAGGGCGGACGCTTGGTTTGGCCACACACAGCAGACGAGAGATGAAGGAAAGACCTTAAAGGAAACTTCATCTGTGAGTGTCCGGGTCCATTTCCATTGCTAATAACACAACAAACTGGAGAAGTTATGAGAGATAGATAGACAGGGGGAGGGAGGAAAAACATCTAACTGTACCTCAGTGTAAGAGTTTGAATACAGGGCTGGAGATTTAGCTCAGTGGTTCTGGCACCTGCCTCACAAGTGCAAGGACCTGAGTTCGATCCCGGTGACCACATACAGTGCTGGGTGTGGCGGCTCACGCCTGTCATCCCAGCACTCTGGAGGCAGAGGCAGGAGGATTGCTGAGTTCTGGGCTTGCCTGGGCTACATAGTGAGCTCAGGGCCAGCCTGAACTACAAAGCGAGACCCTGTCTCAAAAAAAAAAAAAAAAAAAGAGTTTGAATACAGTTTAACGCTCTTATGAGCTATTGCAAAGCAGGCCGGGGGGGAGCTACTCAGAAGCAGAGCGTTCCTTTGGCTTGTGGTTTCAAAGGTTTTCATCCACAGTCGCTTGGCCCTGTCGCCATGGGCTGTGGGGATGGCGGACGCCCGTGGGGGAGCACATGGTGGAGAAGGTCTATCCAGGGAGCACGGAGCAGAGGGGGAGCCAGGGTCCCGCTGTGCCCTCAAGCACTTCTGGCGCTGAGGATGACCCAGACTGCTCTTGAAATCGTAACCTCCCTGCCTCAGTCTCTCACAATGCTGGGATCACAGACATGCAGCACCATGCCTAGCGGCTGCAGTTACCTTTATTTTATTGTCATAACTCCTTAAAAACCATCAAAACTATCATGCGTTGTGAGGGTCACGCCACCACCCAAGCCTTCATTACGCTGATGCAGAAGGACCTTTTGCTCCCTAATGAAAGACTCGGTGGTCATCCGGCCCACACAGTGAAGGATAGTTTAAACAGCAAAACTTTAGTTTCTTACCACAGAGAGCCCAGGGCCGTGCAAGCCCCGGAGGTGCCCGTGGCACAGAGGGCCAGCCCAGGAGGGCAGCAGGAAAGCAACAGAGACGGAGCTTCTGGGGCAGCCGGGCTTCCCACTTCCTCGTTCTCCATTTCCAGCCTCCAGATGGGTAAGAAAATTCAGTCATGTGTTTAAGCCACACACAGTGATGCCTCCCCTGCAGCCTAGTGGAATAATACATGGAGCTCTTCTCCTGTTCTCTGTTGAGCCCACAAGGTGAGTTGAAGATCTTTTTTTATATAGTAAATAACACCTAGAAAACCAGGGATGTCAGTAAAATCCGTGTGGAGAGGATGAGATACGGTAGATTGGCTCTTAACACTGATTTAACTATTACGAAGGTTACGTCCGTATTCGGTTTTAAGGGACGATAGTGCCAAAGTTTTAAAAAATGTACCATCAACATCACACAATGCAAAGGGCCTAGAAATAACTGAACAAAAGACGCGCATCACCGTGTGCGGGAGGCGGGGCGCGGAGCAGAGACTTCCGGGGAGGCAGAGTGACTCTCCGGAAACGGCCCAGGAACCCTGGCAGCGATGGTCAAACTCAGCCTTTTCAGGACTCTGCAAATTCACAAAAGGAAACAGTCAAAGGGTCTTAGACCAAGAAGAGCAATTCGACCTCAGGAAGAACAATTCACTTTCCACCGCTTTAGTTTGCACCCAGCCCACCTCTCTCCCCAGCCTCGCTAGAAACTTGAAACCAACCGCTGCTCTCCGATTGTATCAGTGCAAACCCTCCGCCCAGCAGCTGCAAGCAGGGACAGCGGGTTTGGTTTTAGAGGTTCTCAAAACCCCGGAGAACTGTCATTGCTGAACCTATCGGGAAGCTCACAAAAAAAACTCCATTCACTAGGGATGGTGCCCCATGACTGTCATTCCAGAACCTGGGAGGCTGAGACAGGAGGATTGCAAGATCAAGCCCAGCGTGAACTACATAATGAAGCCTCTCTCAAAACAAATGAACGAAATGAAACAAAAGGCAAACTTCATTCTCAGGGGTTGTCTTTATTTGGCCCGATAAAGCTCAGCTCTCTCTGTGAACAGCCCTCCTGCAGCATCTGTCAAAGACCATCAGTGGGACCAGTCCACACCGTAGCTACTTAAGGCAGCATTACCAGCTGGGAGCAACAAGGGAGGAACCAAAGCACTTGGAGGAAAACAACTGAGAATTAGATGTTCACAGAAGGCTTTGGGAAGCCCTAACGTCGTTCTGGTTTAAATTCTCTACTCTTTATCCTTTCAGCTCTGGTTGATATTAAAGCTACATGCAAACAGGGAAGGTTGAGCTAGAATTATAATCTACCTACTGGAGATTTGAAATTGCTCCCCAACCCCCCCCCACACACACAAATGTGTGGCAAAGGTTGGAGAATCAGTGGTTCGTGGCCTCTGAGGAGCCTCCTATCCAGACTTGAGCTTCTCACTGCGGTACCCAAGCCAGGAGTGCGATGGCTGCACAACAGAGAGCCACAGTGTGATGGTTAGTTGCAGTGTTAGTGTGGCTGGGCTCAACGTTGAGTGTGATCGTGATGACGATGTGTATATAAAATGGACCAGCAAAGATTCAGATCTTTAAAAAAAAGGAAATACTTGCAAGCCATATGTCTTGTAAGGGATTTATATTCAGAAAGTATAAAGGACTGCTAAAACCCAACAACGAAAATAAGCAACATACCTCAAAAATGGACAAAGGACTTGAATAGCTATTCCCTCAAAGAAAATATTAAAAAAAAAAACCAGGAAAAATTGCTCAATATCATGAAGAACCGGGGAACTGCAAATCAAAGCTACAGTGAAATACCACCCGACTATTTTACTGGTTACTATCCGCAACAGAAAGTAACAAGCATTGGTGAAGATGTGAAGAAGTTGTCACCCTTGTACAGTGCTAGTGGACATATAAAATAGTAAAACCTCTAGTGAAAATAGTATGGCAGTTCTTCATAAAATTAACAATGGAATTATTGTACCAGTTAGCTTTGCTGTCACTGGGATGCGGTACCTGAAACCAGCATCTCACAGGAGGAGCTGTAATTTGCCTCCGTTTCAGGAAACTCAGTCCATAGTCACTGGCTGTAAAGGAAAAACATAACAGCAGAGCAGAGAGAATAAGGAGTTCTATATAAGGAGTATAAAATTCCATTGTTTGCAAAATAAAAATAGTTAAGAAGATGGATAATGGTGATAGGTGTATAACATTATGAATGCTTAAATACGGTTAAACTCTACACTTAAAACATGTAAGTTAAAATAATAAATTGTATCCTATGCATATTTTAGTATAACAAAAATTGAAAAATATGAGAAAAAAGAGAATTAAAGAATATAATAGAAAATATGTACCTTCCATAAAAGAAGTCAGTAATTAATGGCTAAAGAGACAGAAAGTCTTAAGGTAAAGAGAACATACTAGCAAACTTCAGACAAAAATCCTATTTTATTAGTAAGAACTTCAAATGTGAGTTGATTAAATATGTAAAATCAAAGGCAGAGTTTGGCAGAATTAATTTTTTTATGATCTAACTACTATGTGATCTACAAGGGACAAACATTAGACATAAATACACTAAAATTTAAGGGTGGGAAAAGACACTCCATACCAACAGTCCCTCAGAAAGCCCAAGGAGTTAGACTGACATCAGACAGACTAATGGGGGGCGGTTGACAGCTCACGCCTGTCATCCCAACACTCGGGAGGCAGAGGCAGGAGGACTGCTGAGTTCGAGGTTGGCCTGGGCTACGTAGTGAGTTCAGGGCCAGCCTGAACTACAAAGTGAGACCCTGTCTCAAAAACTAAAAAAAAAAAAATAGTGTATGTATGTATGTATATATATATGTGTGTGTGTGTGTGTGTGTGTTTTCTTCTGAGAGAGTACTTTCACAGAAGAAAACATATTCATTTTAAATGTTTATACACCTAATTACAGGACCTCCAGATGATGAGGTATAAAACAGACAGTATTCCAAGAAATAGACAATTTCAACAATGATAGTTGGAAACTTCAAACTCTCTCACACTGATGGCTAGAACAGGGAGAACACCCACAAGGAAATGAGATACTTGAGCAGCACTATGAACATGCCAGGCCTAACGGGCAACTGTAGAACCCTCCAGAGTCTCCAAAACAAACTACATCTTTGGTCATCAGTGAAGTTTCAGTGATGGAAATAATACAGAGCACTTCTCTGAACACAGAGGACTGAAATTAGAAGTAAACAGTAGAAAGAAATTGAAGGAACTTAACCATATGAAAATTGAACAATACACTCAAAGCACCAGGGGATTGATGGAAAATCAAAGGAGAAAATTTTAAAATACTTTGAAATGAAAGGGAAAGCACATGAGAACAAGACAGGATATCAAGCTCAAGCAGTGGCCAGAAGAAAATGGAAAGCGTCTTGAAGAAGTAGAAAGGTCTCAAGTCACAGCTGTCTACCCTAAGCAGAGCGGTGGCAAGACAATGCAACCCACAGCCAGCAAGCGCGCAGGAAGGGGACAGGGCCGCTGAGAAAGGACACGAGGAGGGCAGAGCAGAAAATAACAGGGAAAAACCAGCCAAGCCAGAGTGGGCTGCATGAGCTTATCAGAAAAACTGCACAAGAGGCCGGGTGGACTGAGTGAGAGTAGGAGGGACTCAGACTAGGGAGAGACTCAGAAATAACAGGGAGGCCACAACTAGCAGCCCAATATAACTCAAATCTTACAAAGGAATTATGAATAATTGCATGCCAGCAAGCTAGAAGAGTGAAGGAAATGCACAAGTTCTTAGACATAAACTGACCTAAGAAATAGAACATCTGAATAGATCAATTTTGCCACAGTACAAAGAAAACCAGGCCTAGAGGGCTGCCCTGCCGGGTTCCACAGGGCACTTAGGAGAACACCAGGGACCCTTCACAGACTCTTCCAAGGAACAGGAGAGCAGGGGACATTTCCCAACTTCCTTTCTGATGCTCGTGTTGTCCTAGTAACAAACCAAAATAAAAGACATCCCAAGGAGAGTATAGACACACAAAACCTCAATAAAATGCTAACAAACCAAATTCAACAAGATTTCAAAAGATGACGTACTATGTCCATGTGGGATTTATCGTAGGAATACAAAATTGTTTCAACACTGAGAGGAAAAAAGCAATTGATATGATAAATTGTATTGAAGTAACAAGGAACAAAAATCAAGCAATCATCTCCATAGATTCAGAAAATGCAAACTGAAAAAACTCAACACCTTTTCATAGTAAAATACAGTGGACCCTTGTGTTATGAACTCAGTTACTTCCCGAAGGCTAGATATAACTCAAGTTGGTTGTAAGTCAGTACAGCTGAGATCTGGATGTTTTCCTGGATATACAGTATAGATAACACAAGGCAGATGACTCATCTTCCATTAACCTAATTAACCCAAATTGTTCATATATTAGGCCAGTTGTAACTTGAGGGTCCACTGTACCAAATAAACCAGACATGGAAGAAAATTTCCTCAACCTGATAAAAACCATCTATCAAAAAACTCAAAGAAAATATCATATTTAATGAAGAAAGATAAATGCTTTTCCCCTGCAATGAAGAGCAATAAAGGACATCTGTTCTTGCTACATTTGTTTAATATTGTGTTGAAGATTTTACCAGAACAATGAGGCAGCACAAAGTGCACCCAGATTAAGAAAGAGATAAAATAAATGTTAACTGATGACATAATCTATGTAAAGACATAAGATATGAAAAAAGCTATTAAAACTAATAAATGAACTCATCAAAATTTCAGGACATAAGATTTACATCTGAAAATCAATTGTATTAAAATCATTGCTTTATATAAGCAGTGAACAATTTGAAAGTAAAAGAAACTATCCAGTTTACAGTTATAACCAAAAAGAATAAACTACTAAAATACTTAGACACAAACTCAACAAAGTTCAAGACTTATACACTAAAAACTACAAAATATTGTTTGAAAGAAATTCTAAAAGACATAAGTAAATATAAAGGCATCTTAGGTTCACAGACTGGAAGATTTAATATTGTTGGGTGAAAATACCACATAAACTGACTTAGAGATACCGCACAACCCGTACGCAGTCTTAGCTGACCTTTTCCTTTGCAGAAACTGACAAACTGCTCTTAAAATTTATTAGTGAATTCAAGAGACCAAAGTAATAGGATGATCTTGAAAAAGAAAAGCAAACTTAGCTCAGGTATCCCAATATCAAAACTTACTGCACATCGAGTTAACACGACACATGTTACCGGCAGAGGAGAGAGTCCTACAACATGTGTAGTGGTACTGAGAATCCAGAAACTGAATTCTTACATTTGTGGTCAATGGATTTCTGTCAAAGCTGCCAAAACAATTCAATAAAGTGAACAAAGACTCTTCTATAAATGATGTGTGGCGAAGAGATATCCATATTCAAAAGATTGAACTTGGATTTCTATCTCGTTATATACAAAAAAATTAACTCAAAATGAATCTACACGTATATGTAAGAGTTAAAACCTTAGAAGAAAAGACCCAAATAAATCTTCAAGATCTTGATTTAAATATTATTTCTTAGATATGACCCCAAAACATAAGAAACAAAAGAAGCAGGAGATGAATTGGACTTTATCAAAGTTAAAACATTGTGTTTCAAAGGAAGTCTTAAATGAAAAGACACTGTGGGAAGGTAGAAAACATGCTCAGCTGATACATCGGATGAAGGACTTAAAGCGGAATATACAAAGAACTCTTACAGGACAATAATAAAGAAAGGAAGCAGACCTATTAAAAATCAGCACAGGAATTTGATAAACATTTCTTCAAAGAAGAAATACAAATAATAAGTACCTAAAAAGATGTTGAACATCATTTATCATTAGGGAAATGTAAGTCAAAACATAATTAGACACTACCCACTAGGATGGTTATAATAAAAAGACGTAAAAGGAATAAGCATTAAGCTAGATATGGTGATGACCATCTGTCATCCCAGTACTCAGAGACGTTGAGGCAAAAAGGTCAGACATTCAATGAGTGTGGACAATTTAGCAAGACCCTGTCTCGAAGTCACAAAATAAAAAACGTCTAGGGAAGTAACTTACCCAGCGGGCCCTGAATTTGATCCCGAGTACTGCAAAAAGAGTTACCAGAAAAACCTTCAAAATATATATAGTGTGCATGGATGCGTATGTGAATGTATTTACATCCAAGAGAACTGAAGCATACGTCCTTACAAAAGGACACCTGTAGCAATACTGTTCATAATGATCAAAAAGTAAAGATAAGCACCATGCCTATCGACTGATGAGTCACACGCACAGTGTGATCGAGCACTGGAGCGTTACGAGGCTGGAGAAAAGAACACAGCACCGCTAGACATGCCGTAACATGGAGAAACCGCAGGCGTGCTCGACAGGAGAGACTGCGCCGGGCCCGCACGGTGTGCAGTGCTGTGTGCACGGGGCGTCCCACACGGCGGATCCGCAGCGTCCGAGGCCCAGAGTGGCTGCCGGAGGCTGGGCGGATAGCGCAGCGCGTCTGTGAGTGGCTGCGGGCTCCAGCCTGAAGCGGTGAGAACTCACACTTCTGTGATGGCACTGGACGTACAGGCCATGAATGAACATGAATGAACATGTACGAACAACTGTACAAGAATGAATTACATCATTTGTGAACCATATTTTTATAATGCTATATTAAAAACTAGAAACATTGTCACTATGTGAAGAAGAAAAACATCCCGATGATGGTTTATAAGATCAATATGTTAGCCATACTACTTCAGACAAAATCACAGAGCCACGTGACACCAGCCAAAACTCCAAAGTGTAGGAATTAATGGACTTTAAGAAAAAAAAAATCTAATGCTAAATATTACTTAGAAGAACTAGCAGCCAAGAAAGTCTAATAAAGAACAGAGTGAGGCTGATTGGACTGCCTGATAATTATGGAAACTTATTTTACACAGATCAGGACAACGAGTATTAATGTAGGATAAGAGGCCCAGGAGGGTTCAGGCAAACCAGAGACAGACAGACAGACAGACATGGATTCCTGGAATAGGGTGGAGTAGATGTCTAGCCCTCAGAAAAGAGGAAGACTCAACCAAATCCACACTACCAAATATGGAAAAAGCCTCAAACGACCTGTAGACAACAGTGATAAAAATGAAGAATGTAATAAAATACCATCTTGTACTTGTCAGGCCATAAATGTGATGTCTGCGCACATGATGAGCAGGCGAGAGCCCGGAGCAGCGGGGACTCGTGCCCCACAGTTAGATTCGAGCATCGCCGACCACCTTAGTGATGTGGAATCCATGTTCAGCCCAGTGGTTCCGGTTCTCAGCGTGTGTCCTAGAGGGGACTCGCACAGCGTGTATGTCCAAAGGAAGTGAGTCTGGGTCGCCTTCTCCTTGCTGGTGTGAAATATCTGACGCTGGCAGCTTAGAGGAGGAGGGTTTACCTTGGCTCAGGCTTACAGCCCATGGGCAGAGGGGCACCGCGGGGAAGAGCTGCTCTTGGCACGGTGGCAGGGGAGCAGAGAAAGTCAAAGGACGAGTGAGGAAGGGCGACACTCCCCCGCCCCGCTAGGCCCCGCCTCCTAATCGGGTCAGCTCCGATGCCCCTGTGCTCCGAG
Organism: Thryonomys swinderianus; assembly: GCA_004025085.1. NCBI lineage: Eukaryota > Metazoa > Chordata > Mammalia > Rodentia > Thryonomyidae > Thryonomys > Thryonomys swinderianus. The sequence continues at coordinate 28,237 of PVIC010005242.1, forward strand.
GCCTGCACTTGGAAAGCCTCACCTGTGACCGCACCAGGCTTTCGGGAGAATGTCGAGAGATGAAGTATAACGAAGGGCAAAGCCGCGCTTCTAGCAGCGCCGCTTGTGTGAGGAAGAGTTGCAGATAGCCTAACTTTCTAGCAAGGGCCGAATGTATACTTAATAGCACTTAGAGTAATGCCTTGCATATGATAGCTGCTTAATATGTATTTCCTGAGTGAATAAACTAATATAAAAGCAGATAGTTTTGTGGGTAGACATTCCCAAATCCCTTCCATCTATTAGAAATTTAAGTGGGAAAAGAGAATTTTGAGTAGAAGCTTTTATAATGACTATTAGACTAGTATAGTATGGGATTCATCTGTTCGAGGTCTAGAGTTCATAATTAATTGATCTTTTGTACAGCAGAAAGAAAGGAACAAGCCTTTGTGCAGCTATCCACTTTTAAGCCTCATTTTATTTCAACTGAAAACAGCCTTTCAAGTGATGTGGAAAAACTCATTTGCTTCTAAAATACTAGCTTTCATCACCCATTGGAAAAAATATTTTCCCTCAAAACATATCACCATAAAACTGAATGCGTTTTCTAAAATGTGACATGGCTATAAATTCTTGTTTATACCATCAGGCGTCCGTATTTCTGGTGTGAGGTTTGCCAACAAAGGGGAATGAACTTCTGCAATTGCTGCTGGTTGGACCCTCTGGTGTCCTAGAGCCTCGGTCAGAGCTGGGAAGTTTCAGGGACAGAACTGATGGCAGAAGCTGTCCTGGACCTTTCCTTCAGGATGGTCAGTTGTGACCAGCTTCGTGGCACGCAGAAGTGGTCCTGCCAGCTCACGCTGGGTGTGGACTGTAGTCTGGTACAATGCGAACCTTTTGGAAGTAGTCAAGTTGAGCTATCTGGCTGCAAAGGACTATGGGGAACACATTATACTTAGCACAAGAGGCCACGCTATCCGCAGCTTATGCGGCAGCTCTTTACATGAAAAAAGTGTCTTGGTTCTCAAGTGGTCTGGAGTTAATGCTGAAACTGAGGGGAAGGCAGAGGACCAGAGCGTGCACCGGGCCAGCCAAGGAAATAATACGAAGTGGGGCCATCGCCTATGCGTCTTTCCCCAGGCTTGTGTCTTGGGAGGAGCCTCCTGGTTCTGACTCTTCTCCAGGTGGCCAATTTCAGTTCCCACCACGCAGGTCACAGTCTTAACCAGCTCATCGTACAGCACTGCTCACCTGACGCTGGTACCCAACTGTCGATCTGCCCTTGTCTTGCTCTATTTCTGAGTTTCCTCCATTACTTCTTAGCCTTAATTCAAATAGTTGTAGTATGAAAGTCTCCTGCAAAATGTTTCTGCGGAGATATTGAAGAGAATCTTAAATAGTTGGAAGAGGTTGGCCAGGATAAAAAAGCTGCTCTCTCATTTCAGATTTAGCTAGTGTCACGCTTGTGGAATTATTATTATTATTTTTTTTTTGAGACAGGGTCTCACTTTGTAGTTCAGGCTGGCCCTGAGCTCACTATGTAGCCCAGGCAGGCCTCGAACTCAGCAATCCTCCTGCCTCTGCCTCCCGAGTGCTGGGATGACAGGCGTGAGCCACCACGCCCAGCACTGTGGTATGTGGTATTGATGGCTGGTGGGTGTGAGTCACCACGCCCAGCATTGTATGTGGTTACTGAGTTTGAACTCAGGACCTTGTGCTTGCGAGGCAGGTGCCATAACCACTGAGCTAAATCTCCGGCCTGCCTGTGGAATTACTGAAGAGGAAATAGCAGAAACACAATCAAGAATATGCCAAGTATTCTGAGGGTTCTAAAGGGATGCTTTCTGAGCCTAACTTATTCCTATTGTAGGAACCATAGGACTTGCATAAGACTTTGGCATCTGCTCCCAAAATTATGTCAAAGTCAGTGAAGTGCAGTCTCCAGAATCTAACAGACCAGGATAGCAGAGCCATAAAAAAGTTATTTAGAGGCTTGTTACTAGGTACTTTAATTTTTTTTAAATAATTCTTGTTTTCTTTCATTGGTACATGTTTGCATGGTTTATATGCATCTTGGGAGTAGTTCATGTACACAGCACAACTCCTTTCTTGTCTTCACCCCTGCCCTCCTCCCTCCCTCCCTCTGCTGATAAATCCCCTTCCTCATCCTCATCCATCGTTGCTATTATTATTATTACCTCATGCTCATGACAAATAGCTTTTGCATTCATTGAGCTTATTAGGTTCCTGTGCGCGGTGTGACTCAATGCTTCCTACTTCTCTTTCCCTCCCCCTCTCCCCCACGCTCACTCTCGTGGGCCCACTCCCGTTTGCAGGAGATCTAGCCCTTGGTTCCTTCTGTCCATCCTGTCTTGGTCTTTGTTTGTACTTTGCCTCACTCAAATGAGAGATGCTTGTGTATCTGGCTTCTTCTACTTGGCATCGTAGTTTCCTGTGCGTCCATTTTCCTACAGATATATCCAACTTACCCTTCTCTGTAGCCAACTAGGCATTCCGTTGTGTCTAGATACCACATTTTCTTTACGCTTCATCTGCTGATGGACATACAAGCTGCTTCCAGGATTTAGCTATTACAAATTGTGCTGCTATAAAAAAGTTGATAAGCATCTATTGGTGTATTTGATGACTTAGTTCTTTGAGGAAGATACCTAGAAGAAGAATAGCTGGGTCATATGGGATTTCTAATGTTAGTCCTTGAAGAATTCCATACTGCTTGTATTAGTTTACATTCGTACTGACAGTGTAAAAGAATCTCCTTTTCTCACCACAGCCTCACCAGCATTTGTTATTCTTTGACTTCTTCATTATTGCTATTCTTTCTGGCATGAGATGAAATCTTAGTGCTGTTTTAATCTGCATTTCTCTAAAGGCCAGAGGTGCTGATAAGTTTTGGATATGTTTGTTAAACATTTGTACTTCTGGTAAGAAGCATCTGTTCGCTTCACTTGCCTATTTCAGGTCTTTTAAGTGATTTAATTTTTCGAGCTTTTTACATATTCTAGATATTAGTCCTCTGTCTGATGAATAGCTGACAAAATTGTCTCTTCACTCCACTAGGTGATTCCTTTGCTGTCCAGAAGGTTTTTAACTTTGTGTATTCCCATTTGCTGACTCTGGCTGTTAGTTTTTGTGCAACTTAAGTTCTGTTTGGCAAGTCTTTGGCCACACCTCTGACTTCAAGAGTTATGATCTTAGATACAGGTCCAGCTTCAATCTTCTGTAAATTGCCCATTTCCCCAGCACCGTTTACTGAAGAGCCTGCCTTTACGCCAACATGCTTTTGACTCCTTTGTCAAAGATCAAATAACTGAATGTGTCTCTGGATATTTCTGTATCCTCTGTCCTGTTTCACTGATCTACGTGTCTGGTTTGTTTTGTTTTGTTTTGGGGTTTGTTTGTTTGTTTTTGCCAGTACTGAGCCATTTTTATTGCTGTTGGTTTGTAGTGTAGCCTGAAGTTAGGTCTTGTGATGCTTCCAGTTTTGCTCTTATTGCCTGGGCTGTTTTTGCTATTCTGCGTCTGTTCTGGGTCTGTGTGAATTTTGGGACTGCTGTCTCTAGTTCTTGAGAGATGCTGTTCGTAGTCTCATTCGGATTGTATCGAATCTGTATGTTAGTATGCAGAGTATCTTTAATCCACAAATCACCACAAAATAGTATCTTCATCTTCATTTTTACAGCTAAACAGAAGAGCTCAAAAAGATTTAAGTAACTTACGCAGTGTCACACTGCCAGGAGTTGGGAGAACTTTGATTCAGACCTAGTTAACTTTCTCTTGAAATACACTGGACTAGTCTGACCACCATTCAAAATGGCCGTTATAGTCTCCTGGCCTTTTAAGATAACTGTTCACTTCCTGCATCCATCCGGAAAACAAACCTCAGATGTGTTTCTGTGCAATGCCCTGCTCTGAACAAGTGTGCTTGCGCCTCTGGCCAAGCTGGTTAGAGGCGGGGGCGCTGCTCCTCGCGTGCTGGCTAAGCGCGGCTGTGCGTGGGTTGGACAGTGGCCCCCGACATGGCCCAGACCGAAGAGCAACCAGCAGATGGGGCGGCGATGAGTCACCTGAGCCATCAGATTCTCCTCCTCTTGAACTTACGCAGGAGACACGGGGAAGAGAGTTAGTCTAAGCGGTGGGTGGTTCACCTAAGAACACATCGCGAGACGAGGCCTAGGCCGTGAGGGCCAAGCGCAAGCAGACTCCAAAGATGCGACCGGCAGAACGGCCCTTGTAAAGAAAGGGTGGAGGTGAGATTCACAGTGGGTTGTGACCTGAGCGCTGGGTGTAGAGACTCAGCCGTTCCGAGTCGCCCTAGTGATGGGGACTAACAGATGCCGCTCTGGAGCCAGGCGAGGCTGAGACATAAGTGACAGAGCTTCCAAGCTATGTTCCCTGTCTTTGGCGTCAGCGGTAAAGATCCGTCCCTCCTACTGCAGGGGCGCCCTCGTTCTCAGCCCCCCGAGTGCCCAAAGGTGGCGGTGAGCACGCGCGCCCTCTCCTTTGAACACGTCCTCTCAGTGCTAAGCATCGCTGCGTGTGTTTCCTGTTCCCGCCGCGGGGTCTGCCCGGGAAGCAGCCAGGGGCCCTCCATAAAGTCACTCGGGCCTGAGTCCTCACCCACAGGCAGGAGCAGCCCTCTGTGGACAAGTGTCAGAGACAGAGTCCTGACACTGCGGCGCAGCAGAGGGATCTGAATTCGAGCAGAAGGGAGCAGAGATGGCCATGTGCATTATGTTTCTGTCTGAGAAGGGCGGCCTCTCCTCTGCGGCTGTGGAAACTTTGAGCTGCACAATATATACGCACCACAACCTTATGACCTCACCCAGCTGTGTTACTATGTGTGAGTCGTTCCTGCCGCCTCGGTGCTCCTTGTTACTTGTATGTAGTCAAAATTAAGGGTAAATATTCTGGTGGGAAATAAGGTCAAAAGAATGGGGCTGCTTGAGGGTCAAAAATCCCACGTGAGACCAGGAGAAAGGGGGATTTACTAAAGAACATGCTCATCCTGCTTCTAGCAGCTTTGGGATTCGCCTCGGAAAGTGTCAGGAAATCCTTATTTGTCCTGACTTGATTCAAAAAAGTGCCAACAGCACACTTGGGCACAAAGGAGCAAGCAAGCCATTCAGGCATTCTTTGAACATCAAAGAGCCCACGGCCTTCTGGGTATCCTCGGAGGTGGGAAAAGGAAACTGGGAGGCGCTGAGTCCTGTGTTGACGGGATCGAGATCAAACAGGACCAGAGGGACGGAATGCTTGTCTTTATCTCTTGATTCCTAGAGTCTTCAAACTACTTCAAGCTGCCCTAAAGCTGGGAATTAGGGAGGAATTGAGATGTCTCTCTTCACTGGGGGAAACACAACAATGCACAAATTACAAGTCACCCCAAGGAAATCCCCCGAAAGGGTTTCCACTTTCCCTGTTCTGGAGGCAGTTTCTTCTTCTGAGAGGTCTCATTATACACTCCCCGTCTCACCCTGTCGTGTCCCTGATTTCCTGGACAGAACGGACAACTTCCCCCTTTGCCTCTGATGTTTTGTACCTTCTGTGATTACAGTATCCATCACATTTTATGGCATTTATTTACTTGCCAATCCACTTATTTTTCTAGACTGGAATATCTTTGTGCCTCTTATTCGTCTCTTGTATTAGTGCGTAGCATGGTGCTGGGTGCACAGTATGAATTTCATCAGTGTTTCATTGCTTCCTTCATGAACACCCTCCTGTGAACCCCATAGACAGTACTTCCTCCTTCCTCCCCAGCATGGTCTTATTGTCATCACTTAATATTTGCTTCTCTTCTTCCGTCTGCTTGAAATATCCTTCAATCTTTTTTGCTTACCCTTTCGTATGTTTCAACATTTTCTGTAACCAACAATTGAAACTCTCGACTTCTTTGTAGACTAACCTTGCATTTGTTGTTCCTCCTGACTCCTGCTCACAATGGCTCATTTCCTCATGTGGTTTCTGATTTGAGATTATTAACTCATGTAAATAAAGTATGAACGGTGAAAAAGCTGCACAACACAGGTACTATCCATCCAGACCCAATCCCACACAGGGGTAAATGTCTTAGTCTGCCTGTGCTACTATTAGAAAACATCTCAGAGTCGGTTATTTACAAAGAAGAGACTAGAAAGTCAAAGTCAAGTCCCCAACATGTTTCATATCTGGTGAGAATGAATCTGCCTGAGAGGCGGAATCCACAAGGGTGAGCTGGTCAAATGCCGCCTTGCATGTCTCTTATAAGATCTCGGTTCCACTAATGAGGGAGCAGCTGCACAGCCTGACAGACTGCTGGAGCCCAGCTCTTAACTCCAGTCCCCAGCCACACATGAGTGGCACTGGGGGAGCTGACAGGGTTACCCGCAGTGCCCACAGTCACCAACCTCTGGTAGCTACAGGCACAGAGCTACAGTTCGGAACAGTTCTTTTCCCACAAGGACGATCCCATCAAGTTCTTCCTTGCTCTTATCATTGCACTTACCCTGACCTGTATCCACTGATCTGAGCTCACCCTGCTTCCAGCCTGCACCCCACGGCTCTCTCAGGCTCCCTAAAACACTCTGGACTCAGGCCGGACCTGCAGATGGCGGCCCCAAGCACCACCTCACTTTCCCAAGGACCCCTGGAAAAGTGAGGTCTCGTGCAAATGGGGTTGCTGGGTCAGTCACCAGCAAGATGTTCTGTGTGGTCCTCAGGTCTCTGCCTGTATAACACGTGACAGACACTGGGCTAAACTGCAGGTGTGAAGGGCGGATCCATAAAGCCCTGGTCCCCAAGGGCGCTGCTGAGTCGTGAAGATAAAACTTTCACCCAGAGTTGCTGCCATACAAAGTCCAGTGTGACGACACATGACATAAAGCTACACAGAAACCTTTGGAAGTGGACCGAGGAAGGCCTCCTCCGAGTAAAGAAATGCATGCCGGGCACCAAGAGAAAGGCAGAATTCGGCTTCCTGCGGGAAGAAGGCAGACAGGGACGTCCAGTGGCCTGGGTCTGTGGAGTACAGAGCCCCAGCCAGCATCGCGGGGAGGGCGCCCACGCGGCACCCGTGGCACCAGCCACTCTAACCACTGCCATTTGTGTGGTCCTTTAGAACGGGTGGAGCGCTTTCTTGTGAACAGACCCTTGACCTTCACAATGACTGCAGTCTAGAGGTTTTCAGATAGAGAAACTGGAGCTCGGCCCAAGGTTACTCAGTGGTGAGAGGGGCAAATAGCAGCACTTTGCATGGGAAGGCACTAAAGTACCACAAGTGTGTGTTGACTGCACCCTCGTTGCCTGAGGCTAGTTTTAAAAGTTTGTTCTTCCATAGTTTTAGCATTCCTCTGAGTAAATAATTTTCCAGTATTGATTTGCATTGTAAGTCATTTCTTCAGGTAGGTACAGGATTAAACTTCAGCCTTGACTTTCTCAGAAGCAGTAGACTTCCTGAGCTCCACTTGGTGCGTGAGTGGGGATCTGAATGGGCCAGGTCGTCTGTGCCTCTGCCAGTATCACCAGCTCTGCGATCTTTCACAGACTCTCTTTCTTGTTTCGAGTGAGAATTTAAAAATGAAGATGGCTTCGATGCCTCTTCTTGAGTGAAGTGACCGATTGCTTCATTATCTGCATTGTGAAATTCCTCCCACATGTGCAGAGCAGTGGAGAATATTGGTCAATTAAAAAGTACTTACTCTCCTGAGATGCCTATTGTTAGGCAGCGGTTTGATTTTACTGCTTTTGTTTTCTGAATTCTGCTTGCTTGTGTATGAGGAGGATGCCGATCTTCTTTTCTTCTGCTTTTGTCTTACTTTTCTGTGCTTGGCGCCAGGGATGTTACTGAAGAGCCCCCTGCTGTGGAGGAAGCCCTCGGCATCCCTGCTCGAGAAAGCCGGAGCCTTGCCCACGTGGTGTCGCCCTCCAGGTGCCGAGGTGGACACACGGAAGACATGTGCTGAGAGAGAATTCGTCTCCACTGACGAGCCTGGAGAGCTCTCCAGGGAGCACCCGAGCATGGAGCCTGGTCAGGCCCCCCGTCCGCTCACAGAGCCTGGACGAGAGCGACAGACATTCTCATCGTTTGGACGGCCCTGTTCCGGCACCCTCGCCGGGCACGCGGAGCGGCCGATCGCGGAACCAGCAGTGCCCGGAGACGCCAGGCTGGCTCCCCGCGAGCCTCTCATCGTGCATTTGCCCAGCAGGTCAGTTACCCCCTGATGCCAGCTTCTGTTTAAAGGTTCCTGGTTTAGCATATCTTGTTGCACATTCGCACCCGAGCTGTCGCCAGCCTGACCGCGACTCTCAGCTCAGAGACGCAGCTCACTCGACACACGTTTCCTCCTGGGGTTTGCGACACCGAGAGCGCCGCGGTGCTGTCCGTGGGGGACGTCTCAAGCAACCAGTGAGCAGAAAGCATGGAAAGACAGACAGGCAGGCAGGCAGGCAGGCAGGCAGGCTAAATAGACCATAAAAAGAACACTTGGTTCTACGAAGAAGAAAAGGCAGAGCGGCCTGGCCTGGCCTCCGCCGGGAACTTGTCTGGGCTCTGGCTCCACCGCAGCCCCAGCGTGTTCTCCACGGACAGTCACACAAGTGCTGTGAGCGTTGATGTGGCGCTGAGCAGGGGTTAGGCAGTCTAAAAATTCAGAAATTTGGAGCCTTGTAAACAATGAGGATCAACTGAACATTGTGTGTGTGACTTGAGGGAAGAACGAAGGATTCTTTCCGAGACAGGGTCTCGCTTTGCAGTTCAGACTGGCCCTCAGCTCACTATGTAGCCCAGGCAAGCCTGAAACTCAGCAATCCTCCTGCCTCTGCCTCCCGAGTGCTGGGATGACAGGCATGAGCCACCACGCCCGGCACTGTGGTGTGTGGTACTGATAGCATTGTTGTATGTGGTTACTGGGGATTGAAGTAGGGACCTTGCGCTTGCTAGGCAGATGCTGGAACCACTGAGCTAAATCTCCGGCCCAACAAAAGATTCCACTGTTGGGCGATGTCAGATTTGCATATAGACACATCAGGACAGGACTAACCTGTGCGAGCCTGCAGCCCCTCTGGGACGCGTGAAGCCCACAGCACACCGCTGGGAGCAGACTGGACGGTCAACACCTTCACCCACAGGGAAGGAGGGTCAAGTTCGGGGCCGGCACATGGTGTTTCGTAAGCAAAGCGTAGACAGGACTGTAGATCCTCCTTGTTCCCTGTGCTGTGCAAACTGCAAATGCACATGTATCACCAAAACCCGAAATAAATAAAACAGAACAAAAACAAAGACAGCCGGTGCTGCCTGAAGCAGCAGTCACTGCTTCCAGCAGGGCCCGTTGCAGCACATCCGCTGGGACCTCTGTGTCAACACTTCCATGCTCTGCCCCAAGATTTAATTTCTTTACAAGCCCCTCTGCTGCTCTTCCTAGTGATGTTGTTATAATAACCACCAACTGGGGGGGGGGCAGAAATCTCTTCACCACGCTTCTGGAGGCCACATTCCGAAGTCAGGCAGGACCAGGCTCCTCGAAGCATCTCGGGGCACCTTCCGCCCAGTCTAGCCAGCGCCTGGGGCTCCCAGCACGCCAGGCTTTCCTTCCTCGCTCCCACCCTGCCTTCGCACAAGCGTCGCACAGGCTTCTTCCTCCGCACTCGCTGGCGTGCCCTCTCCTCTGCTCAGTGCACAGACACCGGTTTGGGGCTCAGACTTCATCCGATGGGGCTTCATCCTCGCTACGTTGACTTCAGCTCAGGTCACACTCTAAGGGTCCCATGGACATGAGTTCTGGAGAAACAGCATGGAGCCCCGCACACCCCGGAACCGAAGTCTGGGGAGCAGACAGAAGAGAGCTCTTCGCAGTCGTCAGGTGCCCTTGGCCAGAGCTCTGGATGGCAGTAAGTCCCCAGTTTACAGACACTGGTGTTGGGGGCCTTCACAGGTGTACTGCCTGAGACTCGCTTTGTTGGCTTATGAACAAATCTGACATGAACGATTCTCCCAAAACAGAATGTGTTCATAAATCAGGGATTTACTGTAGAGGAGAATCTCCGGTATTGTCTTCCTGCCAGTTTTAGGATTCCTTTGTTCCTATGTCCTCCCCTCTCCAGGATTTGAGTCGCTGGTCATAAATGAAAAGAAACAAAATCAAACATGAACCACAAGAAAAAAAAAAAAAACTAAAAAATTTGACCTTGGGCCAGAGATTTAGCTCAGTGGTTCTGGCACCTGCCTCACAAGCGCAAGGTCCTGAGTTCGATCCCCGGTAACCACATACAATGCTGGGCGTGGAAACTCACGCCCACCAGCCATCAATACCACATACCACAGTGCCGGGCGTGGTGGCTCACGCCTGTCATCCCAGCACTCAGGAGGCAGAGACAGGAGGATTACTGAGTTCAAGGCTTACCTGGGCTACATAGTGAGCTCAGGGCCAGCCTGAACTACAAAGCGAGACCCTGTCTCAAAAAAAAAAAAATTTTTGACCTTGAAAGTTCATGCAAATATGCACAACCTCATTACAGTATCGTAGAGTTTGCTATGACCCAAGGGCAAATTCCAGTAGATACCAATGGTTTGAGCTATAGAGCTGCACCCAGAGTGAAACAGGAGGTTAGATATTAACGGCCCTTTTGGCCACAACATTTCCCAGGGTTGCAGGAGAACAGATCCTGCAAAGCGCAGCACGTCGCGCCCGAGTCTGCAGTCCGCTCTCAGCCTGGAGCCCTGACGGGGCGCGGGAGCAAGCCACGCAGCGCACTGGCCTGGAAGTCCCTGCAACTGTAACAAAGTATTTTTTCATACTGATTAAATTTCCGTTCTGTGTGCTGATAACCAAAGGCAGTTCTCTCTCTCTCAGAGTTTTAATCGCTCCGATCCTGCTCCTTCCCCCATCAGTCCGCGACCTGCAGGTGGCGTTTCCGCCCCAAATCCAGGTGGACGTGCGAAGGACCGGCTCAGGGCGGCACTGAGCGCCCCCGTCCACCGTGCCCAGAGGGCCACCGGCGGCTGCGGCTGCTGCAGAGCTGCTTGGAGGGCCTGGGCTCCCAGGGCGGTCGGGCCTCTCAGGGAGAAGTTAGACTCACGGCGGGGCGGGGCGGGGAGTCCTCTCAGGCAGCGTCGATCTTTCTCACTCCAGAAATCCTAATACTTTGTAATTTCAAGAGGAAAAGTGATTTTCTTTTCCGGGCTTAGTCTGACTCTTGCTTAAATTTGGAGTCTCTGACTTAGACACAGGATCTTCTGGAACCCGCTCTCATTTCTTCATCTATGTCCACGCCCCCTCCGTGGCCCTGAGGCCAGGAACTTCTATCATTTTCTAAAAGGTCAACGTTTCTGCACTCAGCTATTGTGAAAGCTCTGAAATCCTCTAACCTCCTTCCAAGCCTTTCTGTCCAGGCCTCACATTCTTTCATGCTGAATTCCTTCCACTTCGGTGAATCACCCATCTGAGAATGTCATATTTTCCCATTTTCTATGCCCCCGGCAAATATTAGCGGGAAGCCTGGGATTGATTGACTGGCTGATTGATCAGCTAATTGATTTTTGGCCATTCCCACCTTCTTGTTCAGAGCCGCTCATTTCCAGTGATGAGCTCACCACAGCGAGAGGAGGCCAAGGGGAGCGGACAGAGCTCCAGGGCCGCCCGAGGAGCTGCTTGGCCAAAGACACACAGGCGCCCGACCGGACCCACCAGAAAGCCCTGTGGACTGAGGACAGCTGGCTCTCGGGTCTGCCCTCTCCTGGGGAGACGGGCAGGCACCTCTCAGTTCACCAGATGCTCAGCATTCGGTGGCGGCTCCGGGAGCACCATCTGAGTCGGCCGGGCCGGAAGGGGCATCGTGTATAAAACTGGCTCGGGACTCCTCCCTGCTGCTTCCAGAGGCGTGTTCCGCTTACTTACCAGTCTCGGAGGCTGACGCTGAACCAGCCTCGTGCCCAGCACTGTGACCCGGAGGTAAGAGGGATTTATTCCATGATGGCATCATCTACGCTCCTCCCCCAGCGTCCCCTCGCCCTCCAGCCTGAGCCGTCCTTCTCAGAGACACACAGCACATGTTGTCCCTCGAGCACCTGCGAAGCTGTCGGTCCAGAGCAGTCCCGTCCGCAGCTGCGCGTCCGTCCCGGGCGTGAACAGGACCAGGCTCCTCAGGCCGCTGTGCTGCAGAATCGCCCAGCGAGCCTCTAGGGCTTCAGGGGACCGAGTCCCGCCACAGGCACTCGGGCTCCAGGGTCACAGCCGGACAGCCGGACGTCTGCCCGGGGCTTCCGCTTTCTGCCCTCCCTCCCAGCGGCATCTGCTGCGTGTGCGTGTGCGTGCGTGTGTGCGCGTGGACAGGGAGGCCTCTGCCGGAGCCCGCACTGAGCCTGAGCACGTGGAAGTGACCAGCGGCTGATGGGGTGGACAGAGCAGCAGTCAGAAGACGATCAAGCTCCAGAGTCCACTGTTCTCCCATTAACTGTGTATCACTCCGCCCCGGGCCTCAGGGCCCGGTGTCGGTTCCAGGGCAAATCACGAGGAGACCCCCAGCTCACCCCAGCTCTGCTCTGACACGGTACATGGTTGCTCACAGCTGTCACGGAGGAGAGGGAGGCTCGCCCACTGCCTGTGAGCTGGTCGAAGCACCGGGGGAGAGCTTGCGTACCATTCTCCGGGGAGCGGAGCAGCTGGGATCCTCGAAGCGGAGGAGGGCATGGGAAGGCCCCACCCCAGAACTCCCACACAGCAGGGGCTCAGCCACGGGCCCCAAGAGGAGGGCTGTGAGACCGCTGCCTCGGCACGGTGGTCGGCCTCAGCAGGGCCCCCCGAGCAAGCCAGAGTCACACAGGGTGATGTGACGGGCAGGGCTGCGGCCCGCCTTCGTCGTGAGGACCAAACCCTCCCCAGCTTTAGCACGAGCCTCTTGCGTGCGAGCTGGGAGCTTCTGGAAACCTTTCCTGCTCGTGTTTGGCATCTGGCTGGTGGGCCCATGGCCGTCACCACTCAGGAGCAGGGGGAGCGGCAGCGCGCCCCCGGCGGGAGAAGGGAGGAGCAGGTTTTCCGGTGTTTTCCTCTCTGCTCAGGAAGTGGTCCTGCCAACCAGGGCCCTCCTCGTGTGCCATAATGAGGAGCAGATGACTTTGTATTTGACGGGCTGAATGGAGATAGGACGTGCTGGTCCCTCTTGTCTGTTGTTAGCTGATCTTGCACGGAGTATAAGAATTAGACTAGGAGGCTCAGGAAGAAAGCTCTGGGCCCGTCCGCTCCTAGCAGACCCGAGCCTGGCCAGCCTGCAGAGGCAAATGCAGGGGATAAAGGGCCTTTAGCAAGACTGGCGAGGAGTCCACTGCTCTAACTAGGGAGGACTCTGAGTCTGAAATAATACGCTTCCTGCAGCCAACTTCTGCCGCATCGCCTCAGACGCCCGTTTCCTCGGTCAGTCTGAGTGGGTCACTGGACACTGAGCCCTGGATGAGGAGGCAGTGCGGGGGCAGCCCTGGCCAGCCGCACTCTCCAAGGCTTTGGACCTGATTTTCTGGCCCTAGAGTGCCCAGGCAAGGCCTTTGTAGAGGACGGGAAATGCCAGGACTTGCCAGCCATTCAGAAGCACTCAGCCTTCAACGATGAGAGGTGACGGGGCAGGCATGAGGCCTCTTCCACCCATTGTGCACTGATCACTGTCAGCGATTTGGCTGAGCTGTACCTCGGGAGGGACAGCTACCCCGGCCCTTGCAGGTGGGGGTGTGGGTGCTGTGGACAGCAGAGAAAATAGCTTGGCTGGGAGAAAAGCAGCTGTGGAGGGACTAAGCCCCACATCGCTACCTCTCCCAGCTCAGGTTTCCCGTCAGGGCCTCACACCCTCCCGAGGATGAAGGAGGTGGACGCGGAGCTGGCCGCTAGCACCCCCTCGCATTGACAACCACGTCCCCGAACATTCTGTGCTGCTCAGCACACATATTCCGACTGGGCCTTAGATCAAAGCCTCTCAGACCCGGCCCACCTCGCTGTCTCCTCGTGTCTCCCGCCACTTGGATGAACATGAGCTTCCGAGGCCCTGACCTTCCGCAGTGCAGCCCTCTGAGCCCTCCCCTGTTCAGCAACCCAGGAACTCCGCTCCCTCAGCCTCCAACTGGGTCCAACTTGTACTCCAAGCGCGTGTGAAGACCCACTCTTCCAAGATGTGACCCTTCCCTCCTGCGCTCTAAAACACCTTCGTTCATGCTGTCTACTATCCTCATTAAAGGAATCTAAAGTCTTGATATTAGGCCACAGTTGGTTTCATGATTTCCATGAGGCTGTCAATTTCGAACATGAAAAGCAAAAATATGCTCATGATCACCTGTAGATACAAATGAGCTCTAGAAAGTATGACAGTTTTTGTAGAATGGGAAGTTTCCAAAGGAAATTTGGTGTGGGGATGTAATGAGGGGAAGGAATAAATATGATTCTGAAAGAAAATAAAAGAGTATGTATAAAGGGGGTGGGGAGGTGTGGGTGGGGAGGGATATGGGTAAAAACGAGAATGAACTTGCGTTGTATATTGGTACAAATTCCCCGAGGGTACGTGTGCTTATGAGATGTATATAAATTGTACCAATAAAGAATTAAAATTTAAAAAAGTATGCTTATGAGTTTTTGAGAGATCTATCTCATGAGAATCCGTGAACTCCAAACTTAAATGCCAAGAGTCTGAGCAGCTTTTCCATCTGGAGTTTCTGCTCCGGATGCAGCGGCACCAGGCACGTGCTGCGTGGGCGGGAGGTTCCCTGCTGCTCGTGCGCTTCGCCCTCCCGAGCTCCTGGACACGCCCAGCTTCTTTCCAGGCCCACGTGTGCGGGGCGTTCCACGCAGCTGCCGTTTGCTGAGGCTAAACACCCCGCCAGCCCTCGAGCTGTCCAGGATGTAACCTGCACAGCCTCGTGCGGAAGTGCTGCCCGACCCCCAGCGCCCGCCTTGCGGTAGCTGCCCGTCTACAGCTACCAGATCACATGGAGGATGAGCTGAGCTTAGAGTTGAGTTGAAAATTCAGTGTGTGGCCGGGGAAAGAGCCAGCATGTGCTCCCTGGCATCTTGCAGCTCCTGTGCCAGGAAGAAGGCTGAACCCTCTTCTGGCATGTGGTCATGCCCCTCACGCCCTCCTCACTGTGAAGAAATTCTGGGCAAGGAACTTGAGCCAAGCCAAAGGACGACCGCATTTCTGGTGCCTGGGATTCTGACAGCTGCCGCTCTCTGCTTGAAGCTTCGGGCCACAAGTCTTAAAGTCTCCTGAATTCCGCGCGACTTCCCACCACCACCACAGTCGCTCATTTTCTCTGACACCAAGAGCGTCCTGACCTCACGGGCTTCCCACACGCTTGCGGGAGCCCATGGCGGAGGGACCGACCCTGTAGTCATTCTATTAGAGCTCCCAGACAGTGCGTAAGCATGGGCGATTGTGCAGCAGGCAGGAAATTATCAGCACAAGTGGAAGTGACAGAGTGTTTAGCAAACAGTAAACCAAAGAAGCTTAAAAGGTCTCCGAGCATCGTTAAATAAACATTTTGGATAACTCAGAGGGCAGAATGTGAAATGGAAAGGAAAGTGTAAACACTTTCTGTGGGTGGGAGAGACTTCACTATCCTCTGCGTCCTGGTCACAAGCTGTGAGGGGACCAAGAGGGGACTGAACACAGCTACGGGAAACATACAATAACAATTATCCCTTGGAGAGCCAATCAGCGCGCAGCCCGGGCCCAGGATGCCATGAGGACAGCAGGCTTCGGGCAACAGGCAAATCAGCGTTGGGACCAAACATTCCCAGCTGAGCGCCTAACACCTCACTGGTACCTCAGAGCCCTTCCCTGGACTCTCGCGCTTGGAGCACTTCAAATATTCATGGAAATACTTAAACTAACAACTCTATCACAAACTCTGTCACACTGAACACATGTTTCCTGTTGTTCTAGCCATTCCCTAAAGCAGTTCTCCAAGTAATATATTTTTAGTGTCTTTACAGAGTATGACAAAAAAAAAATCCACACACACAGTAAATGCTGCTGACAAATGGGATTACAACATGATTACGGTGTGTCCTCGTCCACCTTCCTCACTAGATTGTGTGAGTTCAGCTTTGCTCCAAAGTCAACATGAGGATCAACACAAGTTGTGAACCGATTCAAAACATGAAGACAGTCACAACAGCACAGTTAAACGCATGAATGAGGGCTTCCACAGCTGTTTTAGAAAGTGTCAACAATGGGTTCTATGTGTTTGAAGCCGGAGGGAATGTGTCAAGGAGGATTAATGACTACGTGTTTTTACTGTAACTAAAATCACACACTGATTTAAAAAACGTACATGATCTTTGCATTTTCCAGCACTCCTGCAGTCTTGCTCAAAGGGGAGCCGGAGCAGAAAGGGGTGAAGGTCCCAGGTGAGCGGCAGGGCAGGGGCTCCGGCGTCCGTGCCAGTGTCCCCCTGGGCAGCACCACCGGCTGCACGTCCCTCCTGGGGGCACCCGAAGGAAGGACGAAGCCCGGGAGAGAGGGGCGGAGCGGGCCCAAGCCCAGAGCCACAGGACCCCAGGCAGCGCAGCGAGAGACGGTGGGGAGACCACGGAGCTGGGGCCCCGAGGAGCACGGCCTCTGCGCCCCGCTCCCCGCTTCCAGCGGCTCATCTGCCGTGGGATGATTTCTCACTTGGCTCCAGCTGGGCAAGAGAAGGACGGTGGGGAGCAGTGGCTGAGTCGGGAGGGGAGGCCAACTTGACATCCCAGAGCGACTGCTGGCCAGTCCCCGTCAGCAGAGAGTGAGGGAGAAGGCGCTGCCATGGGGGTGTGCGTGGGCTAATCATCTTCCCAGTGCTTTACTTATTCCTCATTCCCGTGAGCATGGCACTCGTGGGCATGTTTGCTTAGGCCACGCTCTGCCCAAAGCACAGACGTGAATATGTGCACACACATGCACACGTGCACGCACACGCGCGCACACACACACGCACACACACACACTGCCCTCTCCCTAGACAACTGGCTGGCCCAGCAGCAGGGACTGCCACAGGCTTGCCTCCCAAGAAGCACCTTCTGCTGGGCCTTCCAGCTCCTGCAACTGGAAATTAAGCAATGCCAAGACTGGCAAAGCGATCAAATAAATAATGACTTAATAAGTGAGAGAAAAACAGCAGAGCCAGATGCGTCTGGCAGCATCTCTCCGGGACCGCGGTCACAGGCCGTGGCACTGCCTCTGTGTGGAAGCTCACTGTTTCCTCGGCTCCCTCCTCGGAGCTGCTCCAAGGCTCCCGTGAAAAACCGAGAGGTACTAGTGGCCAGCGGCCAGCGGCCAGCCTGCTCTCCGTCTGAGCTTCAGAGCCGGCAGGCAACCTGCTCTGCATCACGTGTCTCTTCTCCTGACCCAGGTTTCTTCCGTATCTCCAGGGTCTTTCACTGCCGGTTTCCCCCAAGCCGCCCCCTTCCTCCAAAGCCCAGCTTCATTTCCCGCTACTGCTAGTCAGAGACTGCCGCCTCCCTGAACTCTCCTGCCTTGTCAGGCTAGAACTCGGCCCCTCCCATAGTGCCAAGTAAATTAGTCCTCCCTCCCCCCGCGGACCCTCAGCCCTTGGGATCAGAGAGCCCAGCCGCTGTTCGTCTGCCCCTCGGTGCATGGGAAGGCTCGTGGGTGAGCGGGGGAAGGAACGTCTGTCCTGCTGGTGCTGAAGTCAGGTCAGCAGCACGCTCTGTGACTGGGTGGAAGCTGCTGGCTTCCGCTAGGGGGTCTGCTCCAGAGACGCAGGGACCCCACCGAACCCTGGCACCTGCCCAGTGTGCAACAGTCTCTACCCTGTGTCTGTTGCTTTGAATGAAACCCCAGTGACACAAGGAAAGAGGAGAGAAAGAATTAGAAAAGAGCCCTCGCTATTACATGCTGATCAACTATGCATTTCCACAAACAAGATTTAATCTCCAAATCAAAGCTGTTTTTTATAGGACAGCACAAGAACTCTAAAGAATGCATGCCATCTGTGATTACAAGGGTTACATTTTATATGTATAGTTTATGTTTATTTCCATATGAACAGTCTCAAAATAGGAAGAAGCTCCACTCGGGAGGCAGAGGCAGGAGGATTGCTGAGTTTGCGGCAGCTTGCCTGGGCTACATAGTGAGCGCAGGGCCAGCCTGAACTACAAAGCGAGACCCTGTCTCAAAAAAAAAAAAAAAAAAAATGTCAGGAGCTAAGTTCCTGAAAACTTCAGCAGAGAAGAAATACAAGAACAGAAGACTGTTTGCAGGAGGCTCACCATGAAATTCGAGGCTGTGGCTGCATCAGGGTCTTCAGGAAGAAAAGCTTTCGAAGAGGCTGTGGGATGAAAAACCCAGTCCTGGCCTTGTGTCAGTAAGCTTTCCATTATTATGACAACCACCTGAGACAATCAGTTTATAAAGAGAAAAGGTTCATATACACAAAGTCAGAAAAAGTTCACAGTTTCAAAGGCTCCAGTTCACAGTCAAGTAACCTCTTTGTACTTGTGTTTGTGCTGAGGCAACATATCACGGCAGACACGTTCTTTATCCTTTAGCCAGTTCGTGAACACTGAGGTCACTTTTGCTGGCTTTGGGGAACAGTGCTTCCATGAACACAGATAGGCTCTGCGACGGGAACTAAGAGGTCCAGGTGGCGCTGAAGACTGGAGCTCCCCAGTGAAACTGAGTGAGCCCTCCTTCTTCATTTCTCTGTTACAGCATCCAGGGGACAAGCCTACCAATGGCGGGTCTTCTGTCTTCAGGATTTTCCTTCAGCCACGCCCAGAGCTATGCCGATCCAATCTGGTTAGGTGTCTCTTACTCAAGTTCACAGTCAATTAACGGTCATAGATATCTACCTAGCAAAGTTGCAGGATCCTATGGTAGCTCTATTTTAAATTTTTGGAGTAACCTCCATACTAATTTCCACAATGGCTCCACTAATCTATATTCCCGCCAACAGAGGACAAAGGTCTCCCTTTCTCCCACCCTACCAGCACTCTTACCACTGTCTTTCAGTAACAATCATTTTTACTGGAGTGAGATTCTGATGTAAATTTCCTTTAGGAGTGATGCTGGGCATTTTTTCACCTATTTGCTGGGTTTTCTTCTGTCTTCTTTTGAGAAATATCTACTTAATTCCTTAGATGATTTTTAAAGTTGAATTATTTGGTTTCTTGCTGGTAAATTGTGTTCTTTGTATTTTGTGGTCATTAACCCTCCTCAGATGTACAGTTTGTAAATATTCCCTCTCCTCCCGTAGGTTGTCTTTCTCTCTGGTGATTTTTTTGTTATGCAGAAAGTTTTCAGACGGACGAAAACCCTTCTGTCTACTCTTGTTTTTTTTGGGAGTCCTATTAAAAAGTTCTTGAACTACAAAGCGAGACCCTGTTTCAAAAAAAAAAGTTCTTGCCCACTAATCTCCTGAGATGCTCCTCCTATATTATCTTCTAGTAGTTTCATACTTTAGATCTTATACCTATGCTTTTAGTCCATTTTGAGTTGCCTTTTGCAACTGATACAAGATAGGGGGTCTAGCTTCATGATTCTTTTCTTCTTTTTTAGCTTCATATTTCTGAATGTTAAGTGTCCAGTTCACCCAGCTCCACATAATGTACGTTTTTGGTTCCTCTCCAGAATTTTTTTTTTTTTTTGAGACAGGGTCTCACTTTGTAGTTCAGCCTGGCCCTGAGCTCACTATGTAGCCCAGGTCAGCCTCGAACTCAGCAATCTTCTTGCCTCTGCCTCCAGAGTGCTGGGATTACAGGCGTGAGCCACCACGCCTGGCAGTGTGGTATGTGATATTGGTTGCTGGTGGGCTCTCTCCAGATTATTTTAAAGGAAAAGCCAAATTACAGAGCCCATAAGATGGGTTTGTGTGTGTCCAACCCCTTGGGCTGTGGCAAACTTATTTTGTAGAAAAGTGTGTCCTAAAAAGCCAGGAAAAAGAGATTAGCCTCACAGATGGAGTCCCAGAAATGGTGTGAAAGAGGTCACTGCCATCCTCAGGCAGCTTGGGGAGGCCCCACAGATCCCCATGAAAAGCCCGTGCTGCTCAGGGCCGGCCCTGGGTCTTCCTTCAGAAAACCTTTCTACCACACTCCTTAGTCATTTTGTGTGTGAGCTGCATCATTTACTCCTGGAGAAAACTCTCTGCGTTCTCTCTCCTCATATGGACCACAAGTTCCTTGAAGGCTCAGCTCATGCATTCTTAATGTTCTTAATGTTTCTCATTCTTAACGTTCCCATGAGCTCAATGGTACTCAGAATACAGTGAGCAGTCAATAAATACTTGCTTATTAACAGCTTGTTTTCCATCCACCCTCTTTCCAGATTGCTGTAGATTTGAACAGAAAATATTACATCCAGAAAATTCCATATTCAGAATAAGAATAATTTATGATACAAACATGAACCGTTGGAAGAGCCACTGTTTTTCAGAAGCTGACACTTAATATCCAAGTAGGGGCCAAGAGTGTCATACCACTCTGTGATTGCTCCTCTTTTCTCTTTCTTTGCCCATGACCACCAGCACTTCCTGAGCACTTACTATGTGCTAGACACTGGATTAATCCGAGGAAGTACCAAGAGGAAGGTTTCTGGCCCTAAGAAAAGGAGAGTGCATATTTGTCTTGTTATAATGTAACCTAGGCCAACTTAAGACATTTTGGCACGTTGCTGATGTATTTGGCAAGAATTACCCATGGAAAACAAATTAACCAGCGGGAACAAAAAAATGCTTTCTGAATTCAATAAAGGACATGAGTGAGGTATGTAGAGGCTACTTTTCTCTTCAAGAATTTGGAAATGAGTTTTATTTCAGTTTTTTATTTGAGAGTAGTTGTTTGGCACATTACAGTTCACAATGCAAAAGAACAGGACTGATAGAGAGGAATGGCGGAGGAGAAATCAGTCTAGAGGACAAGCCTTCGCCTCTCCTTCTCCTGAACACACGGCACAAGCCCATCATTAGCCTTTCCTCTAGAAAACGTGCCTCATTCCTGGAAAAGAATAAAGTTGTTTTTCGTTGTGCATTGGTCAATAACGCAGCACTCCTCCGGGTAGTCTGACAGGGCTGGTTTGTTGTGCAGAGTCCACCCGGACTCAAGCTGTAAGTCGTAAGTGCAAAATTGACATCTCCCGAACTAGAGTGCCCCAGCTATGTTTGCCTTTAATTAGCACTCGCGTGTCATGTTAGCTGCATACGTCTGTTAGCTAACAAAGGCGGCTGTGAGAATTCTGCTGAATGTCAAGGATAAAATACTCACTTTCAGCAGGAAGGAGCGAGACCCCACCGACACCCCACTTGCCTCTGAACGTGTGATAACCCCGCATGGCACCCAGCACTTTGCTGAGGACTTTCTGGATTTATGTTAAAATAGGATTTGTTTCTAAGTGGCTGGCTTGATGGGTAGTCAACACAATTAGTTCCTTGCTCTACCAGACCCTGTTCGAGTGGCCAAAGATATAATTAATAACAGCATGATGGGTCTTAGTGTGGAGAAGTCGCTCTGAAGGTAAAAATAACCCTCAGTTCCTGAGCTCCCCACCTCTTTGGACAAATCTAATCTCTCTTGGCTAAAGAGAAAATATGAACAAAAGCACTTTTTACCGTTTGAACAAGTAGGAGGGATTTTTGCATGGGCACAGAATCCGAGGGAAAAGTCAACACCGTGCTGGGGCCTGGGGAGCAGGAGGCGGCTGCTTCCTGCGAGCTCCGTTGCCGGGAGGGAGGATGGACGGCGACCTGTCACCTCCCGCCAAGGGTCCTGGAGGCGGAAGCCTCACCGAGGCCTCTGGTGCCGCGAGCCCTGAACCCAGCGCGCTCGTGCAGCGCAGCCTGCTGTTCGGTGCCCGGACGTCGGGCGCACCGCACAGGGAGGCACCGCGTGTTATTTTCAGAGACTTGGCAGCGATGCTCCCGCTGTCCTGTCTCCCGAAGCGTCAGGACTGAAAGGCCCAGGGGAGCCCTGCGGTCTCGGGAAGAGCTCTCCCCGGCCTTGGGGCGCTGGTGGGTTGACGTGGTGTCGGCTTTGCTGAGTTGAGTGTCATGAGCGGTGCTGAGTCAGTACAGCCCACCAGAGACGTCCCGGGTAAGATGCGGAAGGTGGAGGTCAGACAGCAGCCGGACCTTCAGACCTGCGGAGTTGGCACAATGTGCCGCCGCCGCCACGTGCTCGCAGCCTCAGAAGTAACCAGGCCCTCACGAGTCCAGACCGCGTCGGGACCTCCACCCACCAATTCAGAAAGCATTCGCAGGCAGCTAACTGGCCCGGAGTGTGCACTTAGGGGCTGAATTCGTTTATTCCAGCTTCGATGATGGCTGACCTTGCAGCCTCACTAACTGCAGAGGAGAGTGTCCCGTCCACTGGTGAGGCCTGGGCTCTCTCCACAGGGCCGTGGGTGATGGAAGCTCTGGAAATGGGGTTTCCAAGGCTGCCCAGGCTGCCACCGACGAGGAGAGAAGACTGTTGAATGGGGCCAAGCTGCTTTGTGTGCCTTTTGGTCCGGAAGTGGTCCGGCGACGGGCACTCATCATCCCGCTGGTGAGAACTATCGGCACCACGCTGGCTCTGGGAAACGCAGTCCCTGGCTGGGCAGCTGCCAGCGCAGTTGGAGGAAGGGAGAGCTGGGCATCGGCTCTCTACCAAGGAGGTTACTATGGATCGGACCTGAAATGGCCCCGAAGGCTCACGTCTTTGGACAGTGAGTGGACCAAGGGGATTTGAGCCTGACTGTGCGAAGCGTGCTCCTCGGGGCCCCAGCTCCGTGGTCTCCCCACCGTCTCTCGCTGCGCTGCCTGGGGTCCTGTGGCTCTGGGCTTGGGCCCGCTCCGCCCCTCTCTCCCGGGCTTCGTCCTTCCTTCGGGTGCCCCCAGGAGGGACGTGCAGCCGGTGGTGCTGCCCAGGGGGACACTGGCACGGACGCCGGAGCCCCTGCCCTCCCGCTCACCTGGGACCTTCACCCCTTTCCGCTCTGGCTCCCCTTTGAACAAGACTGCAGGAGTGCTGGAAAATGCAAAGACCATGTACGTTTTTAAAATCAGTGTGTGATTTTAATTACAGTAAAAACACATAGTCATTAATTTTCAACATAGTCCCCTGGCTTCAAACGCACTTGACAGCATGAACTGTAACCGTGTTGACTCCTGCTGTAGTTTGTCTGGACGTCCCCGAAGCTCACACGCTCAAGGGCTACTTTGCAGGCGGCCAGATCTAGGGTGTGTGGTCAGCTCACGGCGGGGCCAGCCCCGAGGGTGCCGGGGCTCAGGCTGTGGGTGCTGCCCACCCGGCAGTCCGGAGGACAGAAGGGGCAAAGGCCGCTGTGAACGCTGCTTCTGCCCCACGGACGGCTCCGCCTCGGCCTTGGGCCAGATTGTTGTGAACTGAAACTTCTGTGAACTGTGAGCCAAACAAATCTTCCTTCTAACTTTGGGTGTCAGGTGCTCTGTCTCAGCAATGAAAAAGGTAACGAACCCAACCCCCACCCCGCCCCAGGCCTCCAGCTTTGGTGCCAGGCAGTGATCCGCAAGGGAAGGTGCCACCCGCCATGCCAGAGTTAGGACACCAGGACACAGGGCAGCTGCAGGGAGAGATCGAACTATAACTTGGGGTTATTGGCAAATCAGAATTCCTGGGAACATAATTCCACTTTACCTAAGTTGACTTGATACAAATTTATCTCCCATTTATAAACCTCTCATCCACATATAGTGTTTAAATGTACTGAATTTCCTGGCAAGGACTATAACAAGATCATACATTTACCTAAAATAATTCAACTATCCTTTATACAATGGAAAATTCACCAATCTCCTCTTCGAAAGAAGATGCAAAGCCAGAGATTTAGCTCAGTGGTTCCGGTGCCTGCCCAGCAAGCACAAGGTCCCTGGTTTGATAGCCAGTAACCACACACAACAATATCAGGCATGGTGACTCACGCCCACCAGCAATCAGTACCACACAGCACAGTGCCGGGCGTGGTGGCTCACGCCTGTCATCCTAGCATTCAGGAGGCAGGATTCAGGAGGATTGCTGAGTTCGAGGCTTGCCTGGACTACACAGTGAACTCAGGGCCAGCCTGGACTACAAAACGAGACCCTGTCTCAAAAAAAAAAAAAAAAAGATGCAAAGTCCTTCTATTCGTCAGTGGCTGGGATCCATTCCGTCTTTCCCATGTGTATGCTCTGACTTACATACTGAGGTACAGGATTTACTAATATTGACAGAATTCCACTAGATGGTAAGGAATTAGAAGAGGCCAACAGAAAACAATTGATTAATATATACACAAATATACTCTTATCAGAAGGAAATATACCCAAAACCATTGCAGGCCTCATTCTGAAATTGTTCGCGTGATGGCGGCCATGATTTATAAATATCTTCTTGCACTTTCCTTCCCTTCATGTTTAATCTCTTTGTTCCTGTGGACTGTGACACACTGTTGTTTCCTGCTGGGCACAGTGACCCCGGCCTCATTCCTCCTGTGGTTTTCCATTAATTTATTCCATCATCATTATAACCCCATGGAAATTAATTCTACTAATTTAATCATATGACCCTGGATTATTATGAGGCAACCTGCTAGGTATTGAATTATCACTGCATACAGATTTGTATTAATACCTAGTAACCGTGAATGTGACCTTATTTAGCAATAAAATCTCTGTAGATGAGGTCACTCAGGTGGCCTCGCAGCGTGACTGGTGTCCTCATAAGAAGAGAAGTTTGGAAGGGCCCCTAACAAAGACATGGCGGGAAGACAGCTATGTGCTGGCAGAGGCAGGGTTAGAGTAAGACACCCACAGACCGTGGAATTTCTGGGGCTGCTGGAGGCTGGCAAGAAACTCATGCATGCCCCAAGAGCTCCCCCACACAAAAAGCTTTAAAATTCTATAATTTATAGTATTATCCTGTTACACTTTTTCTTTTCACCACTGTGTAGTAGCCACAGTCCTGGACACTGAGGACAGCCGCCCCTTCCCGAGCCAGTCAGTGCCGAGCAGAGGAGGCCAGCCCGGCTGGCGATGCTGTTGACCTGACTGGCGGGGCACCATCACTCTCCCTGCAGGGAGAGGGTTCCGTCTAGAGGCTGGAGTCTGTGGACCAGCGGAGCCCTCTGTGGCAGAGACGGGCAGCCAGGTTCCTCTGATGGGTCCTTGTCCAGCGACGAAAGGGAAATAACCTACCGCCCCGCTCTTCCCTTCTGAGTCTGGCCTGGACTCCGGGAGAAGCCGCACCACCCACTCAGGGGGTGTCTTTCGCTCAGGAGGACGCGCCTTCCTTCCAGCCCGCTTTATCTGCTGTCAGGCGAGGGCCCCCGCCAGGCAAGCTGCCCGGGGGACAGAACCAGAAGCTCTGCCGGTACAGGAGGGATGTTTCACTGACGTAAACAGAGAACGGGCAGGACCACAAAGGCTGCGGCCTACAGATGGGGAAACTAGCACGTTCCCCAAACAAGCAGGCTTCCGGGAGGCTGGACGCCCCAGAAGAGGGGCTCCGGCCTGAGGCTGAGGCCTGGCGGCCCCTGGCACAGTTGCTGGTGCACGGTGGCATTCACAGGCTGAAGAATGCGGAGCCTGATGCTCCCAAGTGAGGCAGCCACGGAACACACTGCGGGAGAAGGCGTGCGGGCGCGTGAGCCCCCTGCTCTGCCCGCTTTTTCCTCCGGTGCCCAGCCTGCTGGGCACCTCCAGGTGCAGCTGACCGGGCCGCTCTGCTCAGCTCGCTGGCCACGCACTGGTCCCCTCTGCAGACGCCCTGGCAGCCACGCCCGGACCGTGCATTCCCAGCTTCCCAAGCGGCTCTCGCTCCAGCCAGACGACAGCACAGTTGCCACCACAGTGGCGATGCCGGGCACCGTTCGGCACAGCCAGACAATGGAGGCGGCGGCTCCGCCGGGGCAGCTGACGAGGACCGTGGGGGGAGAGGCGGCTCCACGGTGCGCGACCGCCTGGGGAAAGACCACAGCTGTCCGGGACCGCGGTGGCGACACCCAGCAGGCCACCTCAGAGGGCGCAGCGCTGGTGCCACCTGCCGGCACACAGAGCACAGCTGGGGCTGCAGGTGGCAGCCCGGTGAGCGGGCCTCGGTGCCCACCCGTACAGTGTCTCCATGCCACCAAGGCCACCGAGCAGAGAGGTGCCCAGAAACAAGGCCAACTCATCTGTCCGGGGGCTTATGTATCCATCTGAGTAGGGCCCTTCTCTGCCGACTTCATTGTAAGAGCGTTTATGAGGGACAAATAATTTCACCCTCAGGAAAATAATTCACCTTCAGGGAGCTCTACCCACAGACCTCTTTCCTAGACCACATTGGTACCAATTTCCAAGTCCTGTTACTGACAAGCCTTGACTACTGTGCCGACCTATGAGCTCCTGCATGAGTGTCCCTGTCTCTCCCCAAAGCTCCTCCAGGCAAAATAAACAGCCTCGACGTCCGTGTTCGCTTTCCAGACCCCGGGGTCCTGCTGTCAGCTGCCATCAGCACCCCCCCCCATCGTGGGGGATGAATGCTGTCACCTGCCCCCCACACTCTGCAAAATCAAAGAAGCCTGGGCTGATGGGAGCAATTCCCATCACCTTTGTGATGCACAAAACACACAAACAGCCAAAGATATCAGAGATATATTTATTCCCGTCTTGGATCTGATAAGTACGATAGAGAGGCAGTGTATGTGTTAGTTGGCTCGATCATCTATACATATTGCAAAACACATTGTACACGATAAACGTGTGTGTGTGTGTGTGTGTGTGTGTGAGACACGCGGGGTCATTAATGCCTTTATATCTAAGCAGACCTGGCAGTCAACCAGAAAAATCCAGGGCCGATCCAAAGCACTCACTCTGAAAGTCTGTTTCTCTCGAACCTTCCAAGACTGAATTCTGTATCAGACAAACATGGTCACCAAGAGCTCCGTGTGACGAGGGTGTCACTACAGGAACCGGCTTGGAGCCACTGTGGGCGCGGGCAGAGGCCAGGGGTGACCTGCAGCCACTCGCCAGGCTCTGCAGGCGACCGAGGACTCCCGAGGGAGACTGGGACTCACAGGAGGTTTTTGCTCCCTATTTCTGACACTCTTTGGACGGATGGACTGCAGGAGAAGCTGGCACTTTTTCCTAAATCTAACTAAAAAATGAACCCTACGAAACACGTCAGCTAAACCCATTTCACATTTCACAAGTGAAAGCCCAAAGCTCAGAACTCTCTCCCCCCAACCCGTGCCAGAGCCCTCAGTAACACCCCAGCAAGCACTGGCACCACAGGCAGGACAGGACTCAGGGCTGGACTTGGGTCCAGGAGGCTGAAGGGCTCAGAGGCCTCCGGATCACAGAGCCTTGGGTGTGACCCGGGCTCTGCCACTGCGACCTCAGACACGTTCTTTAATCTCCTGCGGAATCCATTTCCTCAATTCTAAAGAGCAAACAACGGGTCATACCAACCTAGCCGAGCTGTCACCAACGTAAAGGAGGCGAGCACGTGGAGAACATGTGTCCGGCCCGTGACTCAGCTCCACAGGGAGAGTACATACCCTGCCCGCCTCCCCTCAGCAATCGGCTCAGTGACTCACCAACAACCGTGCAGGTGAGACACAGTTATGCTGCCCCTATTCTGAGATGATTTCCCCACATTATACATCCTCGGCCTGGTTCCCTCAGGAAGCAGAGCCGGGAGCAGGGAGTAGAGAAGGGGAGGGCGAGCGTGACCGTCACCACGCTGGTTATCCTAGAGCAGCTGCTGACTCCATCAGACTGTCCTGCAAGAACCTTCAGGAGCGAGGCCTGCTTGGGAACAGGAGGCCTGCACAGGAAGGCTGAGCAGGACCTCAGGGCGGCCCCGCCCCCGCCCCGCCCCCGCGTGGGGCAGGCAGCCCAGTGTGACCCCGAGGGAGGCAGGGTCTGTGCCTCGAAGCTGGAACAAGAGATGGCTGCGCGGTGGAGACGGCAGTGGTGAGTCACTGAATAGAGTCCAGAACCAGGAGGTCGCGGGGCGACTCTGAGTCCGCCGTGTTGAGAAAGCCGTGCCAGCGTGCTGCTCCGACGTCCCCAGGGCGTGGGATGTGGTGCAGCGAGCTCGTCCCCACTGCGAGTAGGCTGGCACAGTCCACACGTCTGTCCTCTCCCGTCCGTGACCCATCCCTGGGTCTGAGGAGTCTTATCCAAGTCAGCACTGGTGCTGAGCACGCACGAGGGCAGCTGTCCGCTGCCCAGCGCAGCCGCCCGGGGCCTCCAGGCCTGTGGTCCCTGCAGCACTCCCGGGGCCCTGGGTCCGGCTGGACGGGAGAAGGTGCGTGGAGCTGTTTGTGCTGAGAGAGGGAAGCCTCTGCCTGCACTTCGGCTGGGCCTGCACTTGACCGTCCCAACGTCTGGGCCTGGGCCTCCAGCGGTCCTGCGGCTTCTGAGGTTCTTGTCCTGTTCCTACGCTTACCGTCTGGGTTCCCCCCACACACACTTTCTCAGGGACTCCAGCCAGTCCCTGGGCCCCGGGTTTTAATACTCCCTACCGTCTGAGCGGGACGCTGCCCCTTGGGCTACTCTGTCACAGGCTGAGAGCGGGCAGCACACGGGACCCTGGTACACAGTCAGCAAGGCTCCACACAGAGCTGCGGGCATCCAGGGAGAAAATGCAGCCAAGCAGAGCTTTCAATGCCTCTCTTCCTCTCGCACGTCCTGAAAAGACTTCTGCTTTTTCTTACAGTTCAACTTCTTTTTTTTTTTTTTAATAAAGTATAGAGAAGGAGAAAAGAATCAAAGAGGATTTTTAGGTTTTGTTAGGAAATAAAAGCAAATTATTCATCCATTTTATAAGGCAGTGCATGTAATCTATAATTGAAATGCACAACTTAGAATACACTTACCCATGGACTTTATTCATTCACTTATCATGTATGAATCACACGATATTTAATTTTTAAAATTTGGAGAGTGATGTCATAGACATCTGTTAAGCCAATTATATGAAATTTTAAAATGTAAAATCACACTATTAAGATATGGCATTATGGATAGGAACGACATAGAAGTAGTAAAATCCCTGCATATAAAAGGGTGAATGATAAATTTAAAAATTCACTGTGAAAGTAACTGATATGGGGGGACCCGCCATAGCTGAACAGAGGAGTCACATTGGGGATACCCAGAGAAGCATCAACTGAAAACACAAATAACCGGAAGAAAGGGAAAGTCACACCTCCGGATGCACACGTGAATCTGAAATGAGAGACCCTCACATCAAACGCGAGACAGAGGGCCTGATCGAAGGCGAAGCAGCCCCCAGGGCGGTGCGTGGGGCCCCCGCTTGAGCACAGAGCAGGACCCTTCGTTCCCAGGATTCCCGGAAAGCCGGCGGAACCCCAACAGCACTGGAAAACCAAGCCACACAGATGGACCTGGGGCGCACGTCCCTCGCCGCTTTGCCTCCTCCCAACAGAGGGCAGGGCTGCCTGGCAGCCTGTTTCCCTGGGCACACACGGGGGCAAGTGACCAGGAAGCTGTGTCTTCCCCAGTGGCCCGCCACTTTGTCCTCAGACTCTGGCTACGCCCGGGACCATCGTGTGCCGTCTCACGCGGGAGAGAGGAGCAGGGAGCCCACAGGGCCACACGGAGAGCGAGGAGTCCCAGAGCCCTGCAGGGAGGAGCTCCCCAGTGGAGCGGAGGAGGAAATGCCGCGCGTCACAGCCGACAGCTGAGACCCCTACGTTTAGGGGAGGGCACGGCGCGGAGACGGCAGCGGGTTTGACCACAGCACCGCGGCCACCACCAGCAGCCTCCTGCTCTCGGCAGCATCACAAAGGAGACAGACGCATCCAAGGCACGAGCAGAGGAGGCTGTGCAAGGGCGGCAGGGCCGGCTGGGCAGGAGCTCCCCGCACACTGTCCCAGGAGGCCTAGGGCTCAAGGCCTACAGCAACTGGGTGGGTGACAGCTGTGCGGACACACAGGGTAAAGAGACTCGGCCAGGCCTCCGGGAGCTGCTGGCCGAGGCCTTGAGCTCTAGCCCCACGGCGGGAGGCCAGCGGCCGCTTGCAAGTTCTGTGGAGCTGAAACAGCAGACTTGGTATAGTAGGGATTTCAGCTCTAACTTAGACGCTACTGCGGAACTGTGAACACCACAGGACCGCTGCAGGCTGCGGTCAGAGAAATTTCATCTTTTTTTTTTCTTTTTGGTTGTTGGGAATTTTTATTGTTGTTTGTTCCTGGTTTTTTTTGTTTATTTGTTTTGTTTTTTGAGACAGGGTCTCGCTTTGTAGTTCAGGCTGGCCCTGAGCTCACTATGTAGTCCAGGCAAGCCTTGAACTCAGCAATCCTCCTGTCTCCGCCTCCTGAGTGCTGGGATAACAGGCGTGAGCCACCACGCCCAGCTCCTTTTTTTGTTTTATTTGTCTTTTTTCTTCTCTTTTTCCCCTTCCCCTCCTTTTTCCCCTCCTTCTCCTCTTCCTCTTCCCCTTCTTCCCCCTCTTCCTCTTCTTCCTCTTCTTCTTCTACTTCTGCTTCTTCTGCTTCTCCTTCTCCTTCTGACAGGGCCTCGCTTTGTAGTTCAGGCTGGCTCTGAGCACACTATGTAGCCCAGGCAAGCCTCAAACTCAGCAATCCTCCTGCCTCTGCCTCCCGAGTGCTGGGATTACTGGC